>SJYC01075070.1:0-21616 GCA_006408675.1 Madoqua kirkii | reverse complement strand
AACACATAATTATGAATGAAAAAAATACCACTATTCATAAAATATTACCATAAATAATATAAGACTTCAGGGAAAAGAGATATTGGGTTCTTTCATAAGGTTTTGCAAAGACTGAAATTCAAAATGATATCTGAGAGAATATACTGCAGAAATGCTTCTGAAACAGGGTAATTTTATGTCCATGTATTACTACTTGAATCATGAATTAACCAATTTACTCACAAAAAGCACTTTATAATTGCTACATGTGCCTTTTCTAACATATGAAAGGATTGTAAAGTCTTACATAAGAGCATCATTGTCAAATTAGTATTTGGTGAAATTAAGAAGTGGAAACTCCTGCTAAATATAAAAGGATCATTTTAGATTTCAATAACAAAGAACATGGTGAGATAATTCTAACTACTTAAGATTAAATATCATCTCAAAAATCTCTATAGATTTTATTCTTAACATTCAGATCTAAAAATGATTTATATGTATGTAGCTGTGTTAGCAGTATCATCATCCCACAAGAACTTGTTGGAAATTCAAATTCTTAGTCCCCAGCCCCTGATCTGCTTTAACAGTGATTTCTGATGCATGCTGAAGTTTAAGAATCACTGAAAGTCAAGAACTTTAAAGCAACAGGAGTTTTTAACTGGAAGAGAGGTGCTGTAATCTGAAAGCATCAATAATAGGGAGAGAAGCACTAGCCCTTAGCCCCCAGGTGCTTGGATGCTGGGAGAAGAGCAGTTTCAAATAGAAATTCAAGAGATAGCCAGTCCTTACATAAAATTTGAAAGTGGAAGGAATAATCAGTTAAAGAGTCAGAGGTTGGCCACTGGTTGTTAACTAATGTAATAGAAGAGAGGATTTTCCTGATGGCTCAGAGGGTAAAAAGTCTGCCTGTAAATCAGGAGACCCAGGTTCAATCCCTGGGTTGGGAAGATCCTCTAGAGAAGGGAATGGCAACCCACTCCAGTATTCTGCCTGGAAAATCCCATGGACAGAGGAGCCTGGCTACAGTCCATGAGGTTGCAAAGAGCTGGACATGACTGAGCAACTAAACCAGCACCAGCATCGTAATAGAAGAGTTCCAGGGAGAGAAAGGAAGTTTTCAGACAGAGGAAAATGAGGAAATGGCTCTAGGGAAGAAGAATAGTATGTAATGATAGTGGTGGAGACTAATGAAAGAAATCCATACTGGGAAATACATAAAAACAATCCAGATATGCTTTTTGCAGGCAGCACTCTATAGTATAAGAGCACTTTAAGCACCTCGGATTTTAGCAATAAACTCCCTTGCCTGGGTTTCAGTTCTACCATGCACTAGTTTGGTAACTTGAGGTTATCTTTAATTTTTTTTAGGGGGGAAGGGGAGAGGTTAAATCTTCAAAATAGAAGAAAAAACCAGTAGTATTCTCATGAGTTATTGTGGGTATTAATAGGACAATGCTAATGTGTTAAGAAATGACACATATACATCATGACTTGGATAGAGAAAAGTAAAATTAGTAGAGTACTTTCTATAATGTAGTCATTCTTCTGAAGTCCCCATTAAAGTGGATGATGAAAAGGAACACAGGAGGAGAAAACTGAACTAGACAATTAAAATTAATTCATTTTCTTTTGGATGAATTGAAATCTTTTCAGTACATATGCAGTCTTTCCAAGTTATTTATCTTTTCCCCCCATATGGTATAGATGTGTCTCCATGGAGATGGATAAAGGGGCAGCTGATATGTCTACACGTGGTTGTACTGCCCTCTAAACTCATGGTGCTCTCTTCATTAATTCTTGGTCACTGGATACTCGGGCAGCAAATGTCCTTAGCAGTTGAAGTCATCAACATGTTCAGCTTTCAATCCTTTCTTTCTAGGCACAGCCCCCCTTTATTGACTAGCTCCCACCCCAGCTCTCACAAGCTTTGCAGATACTGGATCTTAGTCAGAACTTGCATCAAGACTGAAGATTCAACAACTGCCTTCGTGGTTTCTGCTGGGGAGTCCCCTCCAGTCTTTTACCTTGATAGCCTCAGAGCAGCTCCCCTAACTCTCAATTCCCAGTACCAATTCGGAGATCACACTAGAGCATCCATGTTTTCAAAACCTAAGAGCCAATGGAAACTCAGGCACTCTATGACCCACACTATGCTGCCATTTCCTTTCTGGTTCAAGAACACCTGCCTGTGGTCCCTTCTCCAGACTAATCTAGGTCTAGGATCCTCAGCTTTTCGCTTCCCACATAACCTATTTGGGATTTCTAACACCTTCAGCCTTCAAGTGGGACCTCTTATCCATCTCTTCTTTTAACCTCTCAAGTCTGAGAACTCTTTTCTTTTCTTTGTGTATATTCTGAGGTTTCACTGCCTTTACTTACAATAAAAGTTCGGTTATCTGAACAATCATAACACATTGCTTAATTTGTTGGAAAATGTATAAATCCCTTTTCCCTCAATAAAGCCTGGTTCCATTGTTTCAAGGGAGAGGTCTAAAAGCCAAAGGTGGTCAAAACATTCTTTGGTGACACTAGACAAACCTTGTATTTTGGCCTTAATGATAGAAAGGATGCAGGGAAATAAAGTTTAAATGAGCCTGTGAATTAAATTAAATTGGTTTAATGCGTTCAAAATATCATCCTTGTTATCTAAGGGATAGCTAAAGTTTTATCACTTAGCAGATGTCAGGCACTATGCAAAGTTCTTGACACATACTATCTCATTTTTTCACCATGCAGCTCTATAAAGCATCTCACTGATGATAAAATTAAGGCAAGCAGAGGCTAAGCTATATGCCCCAGGCAACAGACTGATTAATTTAAGGAGCCAAAGTTGAATTTAAGCAGTTTGACAATGCCTAAACTCTCACAAGTAAGGCTATATTCCCTCTGTGTATGGAACTGAGTTTTTAATAAGTAAGAGCTAGTCTTACTAACATCACTCTTCTTATTTGGCAACTTTGATCACTAGGAGTTGGTATATGCTGTTCTTTTTTGTCTGTGCTGGGACATTGTTACTGCACTGGCTTTTCTCTAGTTGCAGTGAACAGGGGCTAGACTTTAATTGCACTGCATAGGCTTCTCATTGTGGTCATTTCTCTTGTTGCAGAGCACAGGTTTTAGAGTGTGCAGGCCTCAGTAGTTGCAGCATTTGGGCTCAGTAGCTGTGGCTCCTGGGCTCTGGAGCACAGACTCAGTAGTTGTAGTGCCTGGGCTTAGTTGTTCTGTGGCATATGGGATCTTCCTGGATCAGTGATCAAACCTGTATCTCCCGTATTGGCAGGCAGATTCTTTACCACTGAGTCACCAGGAAAGCCTGGTATATACTGTTTTAAGCAAGAATTTAGTATTCAGTTTACAGATTAGTCTTTCGTGACTTTTATCATTTCTTGGAACACAAAAACATAAAGAAGAATATAGAAAAATGATTATTTACAGCTCCATCTTTAAATAAATTAAACTAGAATTATACTATCCCAACCCCACTTATTGTTACTATAAAATATGGCCAGATTTCTATTGAATACCAAATTGTAATGCTCTTTCAGCTATCTCTGCCCATTTGGGGATTTAATCATTCTCTTTAGATGTATGGGAGTGATGATCTGAAAGATTCACAAATAATGTGATTGAGCTATAGGGAGAAGGGGTGAAAATGAATAACTTTCTGGGGAAAATCCTAAATTACATAAAATTCATAGAAGAAAACATTTTTGCTACACTATTCCCTTGGGGGGAGGAAAGTGACAAAAGAGGGCTTTTTAATCCTTTTTTCTAGTTCTTTGTGTGAAATCTATAAAGAAACTATAAATTTTTATTCAAGGATATAACACTTTGAGAGAATAAGTGGCTGATATATCATGTTATTCAAATGCAACTGTATATATAAAAACATTAATTCTCTCTCATAGTATGCCATAATTCAATGCAATTTAAATGGACTTCTTTGGGAGTCGCTAAAAACGCGATTTGAAAAAAATCAATAGGTGAGTATATTAAAGATAATTCAGAAAGAATAGACTAATGTGAAGGATCTAGTTATTAAAAAAAATCTTGGTACATTATAAAGATATAATATGTCATATAGGATAGCTGTTCCTGGACAAGCAACTACATGAACATTACGGATTGGAAAAGATTGCCCAGGAAGAGATGCAATTGAATGTTAGAATTTATTACAGTAATATAGACATCACAAATCGAATGAGGAATATTTTTGTAAGCAGATCTGAAACAACTAGCTTGCAATTTTAAGAAAATCAATTGATGTTTTATTTCATACATCAAATTCGATTTAAGATGAATTACTCTTTTGATATTTGAAAGATTCAGTTAGGGAAAATGCGGAGAAAAGACTAGGCAAAACTATAGAAAACCACAAGTTGGGAGACTAATAAGCAGAGTAAATGAGACATGACAAATGAGAAATAAGGGGTAAAAAGATGAGATAAAATCCAGAAAAACAGAAGTTGGTGGTGAAAGATACATGAAATATGCAGTTTTCAGACTTTAGAATGTAAATGAATAATGGTTCTTTTAATTGACAGAGGTCAGAAAGGAAGAACATTTCTGAAGAAATGCTTATGAAACAAAGCCTTTGAGTTCAGCATGTGATGTATATGGTACCTAGGACTGGAGTTAAAAAAAAAAAAAGTCCATAAGTAACATAATATTGAGTTGGTCAAAAAGTTCGTTTGGGTTTTTTATATCTTATGGAAAAAACATAAATGAACCTTTTGGCCAACCCAATATTTCTGTAATGGAAATATGGACTTAGTAGCAGTCTGCTTCTACAGAGAATCTGAAGACAAAGAGGTGGCTAAAATGACTCAGGAAGAGGATGTAAATGATAGGAAAGTCAAACATAAAAATTCACAGTGGTAGCAAGATTACAAGCAAAGTATTCTCTCGCAGAAAATAGAATTGCAATACGGAGCATAATGTCAACAATATGACATATAGCTGAGAAATCTTAGAAGATATCAGATGAACTGAATTCTTTAAATTGGGCAATTAAGAGGGTTTTGGAGATCCTGGCTGAAAGACGACAGAGTTAGAGGCTACATTGTATGTAGTTTGGGTATGAGTGATAAGAGAGGAGGAAACAGATAAAAATGTAATGGAGGAAAAGTTATGTGAAATCATATTTTTCTTAGGAAAAAAAAAAAAACAAACAGACTCTCTGAGATTCATGTTTGTGCCTCTAGGCATTGATTGTATGGGCTTTTCTGGTGGCTCAGAGGGTAAAAGCGTCTGCCTGCAATGTGGGAGACATTGGGTTCGATCACTGAGTCGGGAAGACCCCCTGGAGAAGGAAATGGCAACCCACTCAAGTATTCTTGCCTGGAAAATTCCATGGATGAAGGAGCCTGGTGGGCTACAGTCCCTAGAAATAGAAAATATTTTGCAAGTTTATTTTTTTCAAAAATTGGTAATTTTTATTTTGACAATCACTATTTTACAACACACTTAGATCAAATATTTAAGCCAAATATCAACTGCAGCTCCATTTCAATGTTGAAATAAAAAGCACAATTTTAAAATTTTCTCAAGTGATATTCTGTGATTATCAGCTATCATGGGTCACTATATATTTCAATGGAATTATATTGAGTCCTTTAACTCATGAAACAATCAAATTTTACTTCCTAATTCAAAGGTCCTTAATTCTTGTTTTTCTTTAGAGAAAATATCAGAGAATAGTCTGATCCTACATTTCCTTGGTACCTGAAAGTCAGTGTTGCTACCATCTGTCTACAGATTTTGACATCGCAGTGTTTCATTGTTTATAGTTTGCTGATGTTCCCTAAGAAACAAATTTTAAGACACTAAATTTTCATTTATTTTTTTCTTAAGGTGACATGTACTGTCTTTGAAGTGTCCCTATAAAAATGCATTAAACAGATATAAATCACACATGAGAGACACCAGTCAAAAAACGAGTCAGGAAAAATTACGAATTTCTTATTTCCTTAATATAAAATACTGTCGGTGAGCCAAAGATCCTACAATAGACTTGTTTAAAAAGTAAAGAGAATCCCTATTGATCAGGTGGGACAATGGAACAGTCATGAAATATCATTTGATGAGATGTCACTAGAAAATACCTACTGAGATATGAAGAACTGCAATGCTGTGAATTTCTTTGCCTTAATAAAGAAGAACCTTTGAAGATTTGCAAGCATGTTGAGATTTTTCTGATTTGAAAAAAAAAAAAAAAAGACTTAGTTAAGAAGTAAGGTGAATCAGACTGTGTTTTAGCAGAATCAAAATTTTGAAATTCTACTGATAAATACATACTAGTATTGATCATTTCTGTTATTAAAAATTCACAAAATATAAAATAATTTAATGTTCTTTAATGATTTTTCCATGTAAACTACCTAAGAGATAATCCATAATTGTTGTTTTTGTTTAGTTGCTCAATTGTGTCCAGTTCTTTGGCAACCCCATAGACTGTAGCCCTCCAGGCTCCTCTGTCCATGGAATTTCCCAGGCAAGAGTACTAGAGTGGGTTGTCATTTTCTTTTACAGGGTATCTTCTGGACCCAGGGATAGAACACACGTCTCCTTCACTGGCAAGTGTATTCTTTACCACTGAGCCACCAAAGAATTTGAATCCAATAATAAGATCCAATAAAATAAAGTGATAATAATGGTTTCCTTTCTCAAGTAAGAAAATCCTAATTTAATAAAGAAGAAGGATACCAATCTCTTCAGTGAAGTTTAACAGATTCTACAGATAATAGCTTTCAAAAAAATCAAGTTTATAGGATTCAGAAGGACAGATGAAGATCTCAGAAATACTTATATATGTTAGAATAGGGGCTACATGCTCAGTCACTACACTCATGCCGAACTTTTGGTGACCCAATGGACCATAGCCCTCCAGGCTCCTCTGTCCATGGGATTCTCCAGGGAAAGTACTGGGATGGGTTGCCATGCACTCCTCCAGGGGACCTTCCTGACCCAGGGATTGAATCCACATCTTCTGTACTGCAGGCGGATTCTTTTCTGCTGAGCCACCGGGAAAGCCCCATATATGATAGTAAGTTCCCTACAAATGAATCTTAAAGTTGCAAAATTTCAAGGAAGTGAATGTGTGTTCCCATGTCCAATCACATGTTAGTTCACATGTCTGGCATACAGTGTCATGTGCATGCATCCTTAAAAGTGGTTGTGTTTTTCTGTGTTTACTGTATAGAGGACTTTTTGTACAGTATTGTATAGAGTACAGTAGGATAGTATCTTTATTTCAAGTCCAGGATGTCCAGAAGCAAACATAAAAGCACTGATGATGTAGCTGATACTGCTAAGAAACACCAACCAAGCTATAACAAAAGAAACAAAAGTGAAAATAATTGAGAAAGTGGAGCCACAAGAGGAAAAGTGACTGAAGAACTGGAGATTCATGATGCACAAAATGGCAAGGGAATTGTCTTCACTTGAGGAGGCAATCCTAGTTCTTGAGACATAGGCCACAAAAAGAATGGTACAAGAAGGTTTCAGCAGCCTTTCAGAATGCAGACCAGGGCTACCTTGTCATCTATGATGAGAGAATAGAGAGATACTACCCAGATATCTCTGGACTGTTTTTTTAAGAGGGTGGATAGAATTGAATCTAGCAAAGAGCCAGTACCTGTGCAATTTTGTTCATGCCTGAAGTTAATGTCAGGTGTGACTGAAATTGCAGCTTGCCCTTCATCTCCTGACCTATCATAGTTTCATTGAGTTAAACAAGGCTGTGGGCCATGTGATCAGATTAGTTACTTTGCTGTGATTGTGGTTTTCAGTCTGTCTGAGTTCTGACAAAACATGGTTCACTGGAGAAGGGAATGGGAAACCAGTTCAGTATTCTTGCCTTGAGAACCCTATGAACAGTATGAAAAGGCAAAAAGATAGGACACTGAAAGATGAACTCCCCAGGTTGATAGGTACCCAATGTGCTACTGGAGATAAGTGGAGAAATAACTCCAGAAAGAATGAAAAGACGTAGACAAAGCAACACCACCACCCAGGTGTGGATGTCACTGGTGATGGAAGTAAAGTCCAGGGCTGTAAAGAGCAATATTGCATAGGAACCTGGAATGTTAGGTCCATGAATCAAGGCAAATTGGAAGTGGTCAAACAGGAGATGGCAAGAGTGATTGTTGACATTTTTGGGATCAGCAAACTAAAATGGACTGGAATGGGTGAATTTAACTCAGATGACCATTATATCTACTACTGTGGGCAAGAATACCTTAGAAGAAATAGTAGCCATCATAGTCAATAAGAGTCCAAAATGCAGTACTTGGATGCTATCTCAAAAATGACAGAATGATCTCTGTTCGTTTCCAAGGCAAACCATTCAATATCAGAGTAATCCAAGTCCATGCCCCGACCAGTCATGCTGAAGAAGCTGAAACTGAATGGTTCTATTAAGACTTACAAGACCTTTTAGAACTAACACTCAAAAAAGATGTCCTTTTCATTATAGGGGACTGGAAGTAGGAAGTAGGAACTCAAGAAACACCTGGAGTAACGGGCAAATTTGGCTTTGGAGTATGGAATGAAGCAAGGAAGAGGCTAAAAGAGTTTTGCCAAGAGAACGCACTGGACATAGCAAACACCTTGTTATAACAATACAAGAGAAGACTCTACACATGGACATCATCAGATGGTCAACAGTGAAATCAGACTGATTATATTCTTTGCAGCCAAAGATGGAGAAGCTCTATACAGTCAGCAAAAAAACAAGACTAGGAGTTGACTGTTGCTCAGATCATGAACTCATTATTGCCAAATTCAGACTTAAATTGAAGAAAGTAGGGGAAACCACTAGACCATTCAGGTAGGACCTAAATCAAATTCTTTACAATTATACAGTGGAAGTGAGAAATAGGTTCAAGGGACTAGATCTGATAGACAGAGTGCCTGAAGAACTATGGATGGAGGTTTGTGACATACTACAGGAGGCAGGGAACAAGACCATCCCCGAGAAACAGAAATGTAAAAAGGCAAAATGGTTATGTGAGGAGGCCTTACAAATAGCTGAGAAGAAAAGAGAAGTGAAAGGCAAAGGAGAAAAGGAAAGATATACCAATTTGAATGAAGAGTTACAAAGAGTAGTAAGGAGAGGTAAAAAAGCCTTCCTTTCTTCAGTGATCAATGCAAAGAAATAGAGGGAAAGAGTACAATGGGAAAGACTAGAGATCTCTTCAAGAAAAATTACAGATACAAAGGGAACATATCATGCACAGATGGCACAATAGAGGACAGAAATGGTATGGACTCATGCACAAGATATTAAGAATAGGTGGCAAGAATAAACAGAAGAAATATACAAAAAAAAAAGATCATGAACCCACATATTCACGATGGTGTGGTCACTCACCTAGAGCCAGACATCCTGGAATGTGAAGTCAAGTGGGCCTAAGGAAGCATCACTACAAACAAAGTTAGTGGAGGTGATGGAATTCCAGTTGTGCTATTTCAAACACTAAAAGATGATGTTGTGAAAGCATTGCACTCAATATGTCAGCAAATTTGAAAAACTCAGCAGTGGCCACAGGACTGGAAAAAGTCAGTTTTCATTCCAATTCCATAGAAGGGCAATACTAAAGAATGTTCAGACTACCACACAATTGTAGTCATCTCACATGCTTGTAAACTAATGCTCAAAATTCTCCCAGCCAGGCTTCAACACTATGTGAACTGAAACTTCCAGATGTTCAAGCTGGTTTTAGAAAAGGCAGAGGAACAAGAGATCAAACTGCCAACATCTGTTGGATCATCGAAAAAGTAAGAGAGTTACAGAAAAACATCTACTTCTGCTTTATTGACTATGCCAAAGCCTTTGACTGTGTGAACCACATCAAACTGTGGAAAATTCTTCAAGAGATGGAAATACCAGACCACCTTACCTGTCTCCTAATAAATCTGTATGCAGATCAGGAAGAAATAGTTAGAACTGGACATGGAACAACAAACTGGTTCCAAATCAGGAAAGGAGTACATCAAGGTTGTATATTGTCACCCTGATTATTTAACTTATATGCAGAGTACATCAAGAGAAACACAGGTCTGGATGAAGCATACACTGGAATCAATATTGCCAAGAGAAACATCAATAACCTCAGATATGCTGATGAAACCACCCTTATGGCAGAAGGTGAAGAAGAACTAAAGAGCCTCTTGATGAAAGTGAAAGAGGAGAGTGAAAAAGTTGGCTTAAAACTCAAAATTCAGAAAACGAAGATCATGGCATCTGGTCCCATCATTTCATGGCAAATAGATGTGGAAGCAATGGAAATAGTGACAGACTATTTTGGGGGTCTCCAAAATCACTGCAGATGGTGACTGCAGCCATGAAATTAAAAGATGCTTGCTCCTTGGAAGAAAAGTTGTGACCAACCTAGATAGCATATTAAAAAGCAGAGACATTGTTTTGCCAACAAATGTCCATCTAGTCAAAGGATAACATCCAGTAGTTATCCTTGGATGTGAGACTTGGACTATAAAGAAAGCTGAGTGCTGAAGAATTGGTGCTTTTGAGCTGTGGTGTTGGAGAAGACTCTTGAGAGTCCCTTGGACTGCAAGGAGATCCAACCAGTCCTTCCTGAAGGAAATCAGTCCTGAATATTCATTGGAAGGACTAATGATGAAGCTGAAACTCCAATACTTTGGCCACCTGAAGAGATGAACTGATTCATTTGAAAAGACCCTGATGCTGGGAAAGACTGAGGGTGGGAGAAGAAGGGGATGATAGAAGATAGGTGGTTGGATGGCATTACCTACTCTACGGACATGAGTTTGAGCAAGCTCCAGGAGTTGGCAATTGACAGGGAGGCTTCATGTGCTACAGTCCATGGGGTTGCAAAGAAAGGGACACGACTGAGCGACTGAACTGAATTGAACTTCATTTCCTATTGCTGATGACCCTTCAGCTCTACCATTTTTTCACCATTTTCCAGTCACTAAGTCTTCTTGCCTGTTCACTTGATGCCAGACCCTATATGCCAGTCACTCTACTGTACTATTGCATTTTTCAAGGTACCGTAAGATTAAAAAATGTTTTATTTTTGTGTTCCTTTTTAATATATTATTTATGTGAAAAGTATAACACACTTAATTGAAGTATAGTATTATATAGACCATTGTGTTAGCTGTGTACTAGGCTAAATTTGTTGGACTTAATGAAGAAATTGAACTTAACAAATTTGCTCTCATAACAAAATTGGCTCATAAGTAGGAGACTTACTTAGAGAAAGAAATGGCAACCCACTCCAATATTCTTGCCTAGAGAATCCTGTGGACAGAGGAGCCTGGTGGGCTGCGGTCCATAGGGTCACACAGAGTTGGACACGATTAAAGCGACTTAGCAGCAGCAGCAGGGGGCTTACTGTACACCTAAGAGAAACCCTTTTATATGATTCATAAGAGAGTTAAGAGAGTTGGCAAAAAATAATAAATGTGAGCACACAAGTACACATACACAAACAATATTATTTCTTTACACAAAAATAGCAAAAAGTATAAAATAAATAGATATTAAAAAGGATATATATATATATATATTCACTAAAAAAAGAAAAAATCAGTGGTTGCCAGACAACTAGGGTCAAGGGAAGGATGAACATATGGGGCACAGAATATTTTTAGGGTAGTGAAAATACTCTGTATAATACCGTAATGATGAATACATGTCTTTATATGTTTGTCTAAACCCATAGTGTATAACACCAATAGTAAACCTTAATGTGACCTATGGTGGTGGTGGTTTCATCACTAAATCATGTCCAACTCTTACAACCCCATGGACTGTAGCCTGCTGGACTCCCCTGTTCATGGGATTCTCCAGACAAGAATATTTGAATGGGTTGCCATTTCCTTCTGCAGCGATCTTCCTGACCCCTGCACAGAATATTTTTAGGGTAGTGAAAATACTCTGTATAATACCGTAATGATGAATACATGTCTTTATATGTTTGTCTAAACCCATAGTGTATAACACCAATAGTAAACCTTAATGTGACCTATGGTGGTGGTGGTTTAGTCACTAAATCATGTCCAACTCTTACAACCCCATGGACTGTAGCCTGCTGGACTCCCCTGTTCATGGGATTCTCCAGACAAGAATATTTGAATGGGTTGCCATTTCCTTCTGCAGCGATCTTCCTGACCCCTAGGAATCAAATGCACTGTCTCCTGCACTGCAGGCAGATTCTTTTCTGACTGAGCTACAAGAGAAGGCTGTGACCTATGGACTTTGGGTGATAATGACGTGTCAGAGAAGGTTAATCAATTAAAACAGCTGTAATGGGCTATCTATGTACCTTTCCTTCAATTTTACTGTGATCTAAAACTTCTCTAAAAGAGTAAAGTCTTAATTTTTAAAAACCTATTCAATTCTCATGTTAAAACCACCTTCAAACTTGATGACATCATATGCATACAATGTCTAATTGCTAACTGAAATTATTTTAAAATGTTTATGGTGTCTGATTAAATATAAAATATTTATATTTTTCTTTCTCATATTAAATATATATCTATATTTTATGTTTTCAATTTAGCAACTTTAACATCCTTATCCAATGGAGAATCTAATAACCATGTTTCTATAGTTCAAGAGTTGTCCATTTTAAGAACATATCTTTAGACATTCTCATAAAAAACTTATTCTATATTTTGTTTGGTTTGTCTTATCTCACAAATGAAAAGAGAAAATATAAAGTGGTTATTGAGTAACTACCTGAGAATCTGTTGTATAACCCTGCTTCTTACCGAAAGAAATCAAGTCAAGTAGGTAAACTTATGACCCTTTGTACGGCGTGTCAATTTGGTTAATATAAAAGGCTAACACCCAGTCCATTCTAAAGGAAATCAGCCCTGGGATTTCTTTGGAAGGAATGATGCTAAAGCTGAAACTCCAGTACTTTGGTCACCTCATGCGAAAAGTTGACTCATTGGCAAAGACTCTGATGCTGGGAGGGATTAGGGACAGGAGGAGAAGGGGACGACAGAGGATGAGATGGCTGGATGGCATTACTGACTCAATGGATGTGAGTCTGAGTGAACTCCGAGAGTTGGCAATGGACAAGGAGGCCTGGCGTGCTGCAATTCTTGGGGTTGCAAAGATTCAGACACGACTGAGTGACTGAACTGAACTGAACTGAAATATAATCATAAAAAGCTGATAGGTTTTTATACTTCCTGACTTTGAAATCAAGTCAAAGTTGAAATCAACTCTTTTATGAAAACAAAAAAGAATCTTAATTTCCTCAGGTATTCCTACAAAAACTAGACGACAATTATATGAAGCACTTAGTACTTTATGCTATCTGATGAAACTGTGGTTATAGAGACCTATCATAAATGACATAAAATGCATCTAGAGGAAATGGTTACCCAAGCCATTATGCTAAGCCACTTATGTTGACTAAAGTCCTATTCAAAGAGCTCTTGTAAAACAAAAAGAAAAATCCTAGAGAAGTCAAAAGCTTCCCAACTTTGGCCACAAGTTCTGAAAAAAAATACTGAAAATGACTGGGTTGTAAGACAAGTTATATCAAAGCTAGGATGGCTAAACAGTCACAAAAGATAACCTCAAGTGGACATGTGATGAAATATTTAATGATATAATTCATGGTAAAAGAGACAAATTGTCCACAGTATTAATCAAACACTAGTTGACAGACTTTCTTAATATCAAAAGATATATCCAGTTTATGCCTTATTTACAGCCAACATAATCCTTAAAAATAGTAAAAACTGGACACAGACAAGAACTATGGTCTACTTGACTCTACTGAGCATCTCCAAATTTATTTTTTACAGTTGTCTTCCTCTATGGATATGAATACATTCTAGTGATAGTAACATAATCTTTTGGATATATAGTCTTCAAGCCTCAAGTGCTACACTATTACCTCATTTCCTATCACCTCAGTAGTTTCAGAGAATTTTCCAAGAGGAAGGTTATAATTTTACATACATAATACCACTTCCTATAATAATACCACTTTCCTGGGAAAGATTAAAGGCAGGAGGAGAAAGGGATGACAGAGGATGAGATGATTGGATGGCATCACTGACTCAACAGACAGGAGTTTGAGCAAGCTTGGAAGTTGGTGATGAACAGGGAAGCCTGGTGTGGTGTAGTCCATGGGGTCACAAAGAATCGGACATGAGTGAGCAACTGAACTAACCACTTCAGTGGGAACCACAGCAGCTCTAAGGCCCAAGTGTGACTCAATTAGTTTCATAAGTTCCAATCTTTCTTAGTAGCCCTGAGGATACATGGAACACAATTCAAACATTAAACACGAGCACCCTAAGAGAATTTTAACCAGTGAAAGCGGAAAGAACTGGCAGATAAATCTAACAAAAACTTAGTTAATATTGTGTTTGATTTGTCTTACCTCACAAATGAAAAGAGGAAATATTAACTGTTTATTGAATAATAACCCCAGATTCCATTGTAGAATCCTCTTTCAGGGGAAGAACACTTCCCTTGATGAAGTACTTTAAGATTGACATCCTCAAATGGACATTCCGAAAGGTAGGGATTACAAATGGCCTCTCCAGATATATCATGCATGATCTAGCCTCCAGCTGTGTTTTCTTTCAAAGCTGCGGCTCCATAATATATTATCTTTATTATTTTCCTCCATTCTTATCTTGCTTTCTTTCTCTTCACTATTTTGATCACAATTACTACAGAGTTCACCTGGGGTTAATTATGCTAATATTAGCTAGAATGTAAGTAATTGGAGGATCTGTGTAAAGGAGAGATCACTCACAGAGCTGGTAAGTTATTGTTGGTTGTTGGCTGGGAACTCAGAAGGCCTTTTTAGCTGTGTGCTTTAGCTCTGCTCCACAGGGCCCTCTGCACTGAACTTCTTGGGCTTTCTCCTCACTTGCAGCTGTATTTCAAGAGCAAGTATTCTAAGAGATAAAGATGGAAGCTGCAAATCTTTTTCTTACCTAGACTCAAAAGTCCTGGGAAGTCAATTCTTCTGCATTGTATTGGTCAAGGGAATCATTAAGATCAGCTTAGATTCAACAAGAGTGCACCTGGACTCCACCCCTCAGTGAATGGAAGAACGAAGAATCTGTGGCTGTCTTCAATCTCAGACCCCAAGATCAGATACAATATCAATAGAAATTTCAAGTTGGTGTGCTAATCCTCCTTAAGCCTTTTTTAGGAGTTAGCTTTTGCTGCTTCACAGATATTTCAGTCCTATCTGTTCTTCTAGGTCTTGTCCAATTACTTGTTTTCTGATCTGATTAGCTCCTATGGAAGATCAGACCATTTCCTAGGTTACAAACCCATGGCCACTATGATAGTCACATTCACATCATTATCGCTCACTTCAGTTCAGTTTTCTTAAAATGCAGAAACTGGCTGTGAACTTAATCTCCATGACATCTTTCATGGTAGAATCCACAGAAACTCTTAACTCCCAGTTCAAGCCTAATTGAATCCCCAAATGTTCTAGATTCCAATGGGTTGAATTTATTAAAGAGTGAAGAGTTAGTTGTTCACTCTTGTCTGACTCTCTGTGACCCCAAGAATACTTTAAGGGGTTGCTATTTCCTTCTCCAAGGGATCTTTCCAGCTCAGGGATCAAACCTGGATCTCTCATGTCTTCTGCATTGCAGGCGGATTCTTAACCATCTGAGCCACCAGGGGAGGACTGTAGCCCACCAGGCTCCTCTGGCTTATGGAATTCTCCAAGCAAGAATACTGGAGTGGGAGTACTAGTATTCTTGAAAAGTAAAACTTGCTCAGTTGTGTGCAACTCCTTTCGACTCACTGACTGTAGCCTACCAGGCTCCTCTGTCGATAAGAATTCTCCAGGCAAGAATGCTGAAGTGGGTAGCTATTTCCTTTTCCAGAGTATCTTCCCAACACAGGGATCAAACCCAGGTTTCCCACACTGCTGGAGGATTCTTTACCATCTGAGCCACCAGGGAAGCCCATGAACTTATTAATATTAACTTTACTGAGATACAATTCACATGACATAAAATTCATGTGTTTAATCTGTACACTTCAGTGGCTTTTAGTCTAATCACAGAATTACACAACCGTCACCTCTGTCCAATTTTAGAACATTCTCATCACCACTATTTGAATTTTGAACGATGAAAGATGGGATAAGAAGCAGCCAGGAGATAAATTGCTCACCTTCCCCCTGTGACAGACTGTTGTGAGATGCAGTGGCTCCATATGGCCTCTCTAGAGATGTCCTGCTTGACAAAACAACCAGCTGTGATTTCTTGTAACAATTTGCAACAACTAAGTAACAGAATATCTTGTATTTGATTTCCATCCTGTCTCCTTCATTTGTCCTTTCCAATGCTCTTAATTTTCTGGAACCAAAATACTCAACAAAGCATGAGCATGTAAACTATGCTTTAGCCTCTATTTTCTAGAATATGGGTAAAATGCATGGCAGTCAAGGATTGCCACACTCTGACTTACACAATATCTCCCTCTACACACATAGCCATGACACTCCATTCTTTATACTTCAATTCCTTCAGACTACTCAGTTTCCAAGATTGCCACCCCTTTTGCTATGCTATTTCATCAGTCTACAATATACAATGTACTTTCCTAATTACTCAACCCCTAAAAATCTTATTTTTCTTTTGAGGCCCAGAGAAAAGCCCCTGTTGGATATTTTAATGACACTTTCCTCTCACTGTCTTTCACTTACACTTTTAGTGAAGCATTTATATATCTTACCTTGAATCACAGTCACGTGTCGTTAGGACTTCCCTGGTGGCTCAGATGGTAAAGCGATTGCTTACAATGTGGGAGACCCGAGTTCAATCCCTGGGTTGGGAAGATCTCCTGGAGAAGGAAATGGCAACTTACTGCAATATTCTTGTCTAGAAAATCCCATGGATGGAAGAGCCTGGCAGGCTACAGTCCATGGGGTCCCAAAGAATCAGACACGACTGAATGACTTCAAAATGTTAAGATCCTTTGAAAGTAGGTTCCTTGTTTTCTTTTGACTTTGTGACCACCAAATGACATAGCACAATGCCTTGCACATAGTAGGGGATCAATAAATGTTGGATTAAATATTAAGTTCCATAACAGGAAAAACAGTACTGCAAATTTATACACTGGTATTAATTTCAAATGACATTAGCAGCTATTAACCATTTTATTTGCCATGAGGGTTTCATGACACAAAGCCCTTTAATACTTCAAAGCATATTTTACAGAAGATCTGATTTATTTCATTGTATTTCTTTTAGCATGAAGAAAAATCACACTGAAACTTGAAAACAAAGAGGTATCTATACATTTAATTTTGTCCTAGGTAGAACTGCTGAAAAATTATCTATTTTTCACAAAACATTTTTTAATGTATCTCAAAAAAAAGTATGGAACATGGGTATTAATAAACCACACATAGATCAATGCTGCCAGAGAAATATTACAGTTTACCTAGAACATTTTTCTCGGTAATACAGTAAATACAGTTTACTTTTTTCAGAAAATACAGAAAACTTCCCCATAAGAATATTGTTTGGCATTAGCCAATAATGAATTTTAATCACCGCCAGAAATTTTGAAGTGTTTATTGCCTACTATATTTCCTACTGTCTAATTTTAAATGGACACTTGAGATGGGTTGGTTCTGAAGCAAACTTGGGCTTAGCCATAAATAGCAGTGGGTACGTGAACTGTGAACTTCCAGATATTCAAGCCGGTTTTGGAAAAAGCAGCAGAACCAGAGATCAAATTTCCAGTGTCAACTGGATTATGGAAAAAGCAAAAGAGTTCCGGGAGTTGGTGATGGACAGGGAGGCCTGGCGTGCTGTGATTCATGGGGTCGTAAAGAATCAGACTTGACTGAGCGACTGAACTGAACTGCACTTCATTTGGAAAATAAAACACGAAATTTTAATATAATTTACTAATATGCTTCATTTTAATTTCCAAGACACCAAAGCAGGCTCAAGTTATTACATTATACTAATCATTTAATAGTGGCTCAGTTAAATGACAGCAAACAATTGATGATGATACTGGCTCACCAGTCTCCGGCACCTCCACACAACAAAAGTTAATAACCTGCAGCTTAGAAAGTTTATGATGAGATGGTATAAGTGGTTTTTGCTCTTAATGATAAGAATCAAGCCATCCAAGCATTTTATCAGTCCAATTCAGTTGCTTAGTTGCTTAGTTGCGACCCCATAAATCGCAGCATGCCAGGCCTCCCTGTTCATCATCATCTCCCAGAGTTCACTCAGACTGACGTCCATCGAGTCTGTGATGCCATCCAGCCATCTCATCCTCTGTCGTCCCCTTCTCCTCTTGCCCCCAATCCTTCTCATCTTCAGAGTCTTTGCCAGTGAGTCAACTCTTTGCATCAGGTGGCCAAAGTACTGGAGTTTCAGCTTTAACATCATTCCTTCCCAGGGCTGATCTCCTTCAGAATGGACTGGTTGGATCTCCTTGTAGTCCAAGGGACTCTCAAGAGCCTTCTCCAACACTACAGTTCAAAAGCATCAATTCTTCAGCACTCAGCCTTCTTCACAGTCCAACTCTCACATCAATACTTGACCACTAGAAAAACCATAGCCTTGACTAGACGGACCTTAGTCGGCAAAGTAATGTCTCTGCTTTTGAATATGCTATCTAGGTTGGTCATAACTTTTCTTCCAAGGAGTAAGCGTTTTTTTAATTTCATGGCTGCAGTCACCATCTGCAGTGATTTTCGAGTCCCCCCAAAAATAAAGTCTGACACTGTGTCCACTGTTTCCCCATCTATTTCCTATGAAGTGATGGGACCAGATGCCATGATCTTCATTTTCTGATCGTTGAGCTTTAAGCCAACATTTTCAGTCTTCACTTTCACTTTCATTGAGAAGGTTTTTAGTTCCTCTTTACTTTCTGCCAAAAGGGTGGTGTCATCTGAATATCTGAGGTTATTGATATTTCTCCAGGCAATCTTGATTCTTCATTATCAGGAAGCCAGAAATCTTGATTTCTTCCTTACTCTCAACACCCACATTGATCTAAAGCCCTAAGCATTATACCCTCCAAACAACTCAAATCCATGCTGTCGTAACTCTCTCCATACCCACTTCTGCTGCTGCTGCTGCTAAGTTGCTTCAGTTGTGTCCGACTCTGTGCAACCCCATAGACGGCAGCCCACCAGGCTCCCCCATCCCTGGGATTCTCTAGGCAAGAACACTGGTGTAGGTTGTCATTTCCTTCTCCAATGCATGAAAGTGAAAAGTGAAAGTGAAATTACTCAGTCGTGTCTGACTCTTCAGGACCCCATTGACTGCAGCCTCCAGGCCCCATGGTCCAGGGGATTTTCCAGGCAAGAGTACTGGAGTGGGTTGACACTGTCTTCTCCAATACCCACTTGTAGTCATCTCCAATCTGGATTATCACATACTTTTAGTAGTCATTGATCACAGAAAGAAGTCTAAACACCTTAAAGCAGGACTTTCCGACAACCTTCTCACCTCCAATTGCATCCCATCTTCAGATCATATATTCAAGTGAGCTGAACTACATGTTATTCACCAAAAATGGCAAAGTTTCTTTGTGGCTCCGTGTTATTTACTGTCTGATCAATATTCTTCACTCTGCCGTGTTGACCATTTTCTATATTCCCACCATATACCTTACATCCACCTTAAATGTCATCTATTTACAACAGCCTTTCCCCTTTCCAGATAGAAACATTTCTTTTTCTACTACAGATTTTAATTCATGTCTCTAGCATTTTACTTTCTATATTACCATGCAAGTATGTATTTATATATTTATCTTCTTTACTAATATGAATAACTTTTGATGCCAGATGCCTTCAAAATACCTTCACTGGCAGTTCTCCATTAATAAAATAATGCATGATGTACAATTAGCTCTCAGTAAGCATCTGTTGATTCAAAGGCTGGGAATAACCTTGAATTGATCTGATAGCTTTCTGGACCATCTCCAAAAGATTATCAGTTCACTCATGAAAATTTGAAGATAATTATGTTACAAAATCTATCATATATTTATGTCAGGAAGGTCTTTTTTACTAGACAAACTAATAATTATATCCATCATAAAAAAACTTTTATTTAATCCTATGGCTCTAGATTAAAAATATCAGTTCCTATCCCTTCCTTAAGGAGAAGGCAATGGCAACCCACTCTTGCCTGGAAAAATCCCATGGACAGAGGAGTCTGGTAGGCTGTAGTCCATGGGGTCACGAAGAGTCAGACACAACTGAGTGACTTCACTTTCACTTTTTCAATTCATGCATTGGAAAAGGAAATGGCAACCCACTCCAGTGTTCTTGCCTGGAGATTCCCAGAGATGGTGGGATCTGGTGGGCTGCCGTCTATGGGGTCTCACAGAGTCAGACATGACTGAAGTGACTTACAGCAGCAGCAGCAGTATCCCTTCTTTAAAACTACTTTTCATTCTTAGATATGTTCCTTCTTTTCTCTACATTCCTTTAACTCACCTATATGCAGAGTACATCATGAAAATGCTGGGCTGGAAGAAAAACAGACTGGAATCAAGATTGCTGGGAGAAATATCAATAACCTCAGATAAGCAGATGACACTACCCTTATGGCAGAAAGTGAAGAAGAACTAAAGAGCCTCTTGATGAAAGTGACAGAAGAGAGTGAAAAAGTTGGCTTAAAGCTCAACAATCAGAAAACAAAGATCATGGCATCTGGTCCCACCACTTCATGGGAAATAGATGGGGAAACAGTGGATACAGTGTCAGACTTTATTTGGGGGGGGGGGGGCTCCAAAATCACTGCAGCAGCCATGAAATTAAAAGACACTTACTCCTTGGAAGGAAAGTTATGACCAACCTATACAGCATGTTAAAAAGCAGAGACATTACTTTGCCAACAAAGTTCCGTCTAGTCAAGGCTATGGTTTTACCAGTGGTGATGTATGGATGTAAGAGTTGGACTGTAAAGAAAGTTGAGTTCTGAAGAATTGATGCTTTTGAACTGTGGTGTTGGAGAAGACTCTTGAGAGTCCCTTGGACTGCAAGGAGATCCAACCAGTCCATCCTATAGGAGATGAGTCCTGGGTGCTTATTGGAAGGGCTGATGTTGAAGCTGAAACTCCAATACTTTGGCCACCTGATGAGAAGAGCTGACTAATTGGAAAAGACCTTGATGCTGGGAAAGATTGAAGGCAGTAATAGAAGGGGACGACAGAGGATGAGATGGTTGGAAGGCATCACCGACTCAATGAACATGGGTTTCGGTGGACTCCTGCAGTTGGTGATGGATAAGGAGGCCTGGTGTGCTGCGATTCATGTGGTTGCAAAGAGTCAGACATGACTGAGTGACTGAACTAAACTGAACTCCTGGAGTCAATACCAAGTTTAATACAAACACTAGATAATTAAGTTTGCTGTGTACCAATTTTATTTAGAGTTTGTGAACACCAGATAAATTTTAAATGACATTATAGAAAATAAATAATAATTCAGGCTAAAATTTTATTACACTTTCTAAAAAAATAAATTACATTTAATCAGCATTTGATTCTAATAGCATGAGTAAATTATTAGTTGTATTAAAATACTCAATTTAAAATTATTCTTTTTATGGATTCATTCATAACAAATTGTATAGACAAATG
>SJYC01075063.1:0-15264 GCA_006408675.1 Madoqua kirkii | reverse complement strand
GGTATAAATTATAGTTGAAAATTTACAAAGAATGTCACCCAGAAATAAATAATAAACAATGTACCTTTGTGACTTATAAAGAACATATTCTATTCACACATCCCTCAGATTTTAATATATTGCAAACACACATTTTTAGGTTTCCCTTAAATAAGAAGGACAAATAGTTGATGTTAATGAAAAATGCCTTTCTGAGAAAGTGTATAGCAGTTTTATTTTAGCCCATTTTGAATGAAAGGAAAAACTTTATCCAAAAATAAATACCTAAATCCAAACTAAAAACATTCATTTGTTCAAGTTGGTAATCTGTCACTTTAGTTATCAGAAAATGAAGTGAGTCATTTATAATCTTGCATTTATAATATTAATCCAGTGAATACGTTTGATCTCACAGATAAGAAATTCAGCTTTGACATCTCTCTTTTTTTTTGTATCTATTTTGGTACTGTTTATGTGTAGACTATTTAGAGTTTTCATGTGAAATATGCATTGATCCTTATTTATGAAAACAGTAAAAAAATTATAATTAATAAAAATTAAAAATTTGAGTTAAATTCTTTATCTTAAAATACTGTTCTGGAATTTTATGAGAGATCATAGCCACAGACAGGTATTAAAAAAAACATGAAGTAAGCCATTGATAATCATCAGTTCATCTCATATAGGTCACCACAGGATCAGTATGCTGAATGTGTACTCTCTATTTCATGGAGAAATCTATGTATAAAAGGGATTTTATACAATAAAAGTTCCCAGGGAAGGAAAAAAAAAAAGAATCAGTAGAAATCATATACTCAAAAGCATTTCCTACTAATGATTAGCACCTTTACCATACTTGCTGCTGCTGCTAAGTCGCTTCAGTCATGTCCAACTCTGTGCAACTCCATAGGTGGCAGCCCACCAGGCTCCCCAGTCCCTGGGATTCTCCAGGCAAGACCATTTAATAATGTTCAGACAATGCTAAATATATTTATATTGCTCAAGAAAACAGCTATTTTTAATAACCAACCAAATATAACTCATTTTTAAATTGACACTTCACAATTCTTGATCTCAAGGGAACCTCAGTTCCTGTTATCTCTCTGTACTACAATGGAGAAATTAACACATATCCCAGCAGCTTAGCTTCTGTTTGACTGTGATTATGTTTAAGTTGTCAAGGGACTGAAACCATACTCTAATAAGACAGACCATGACATGATGAAACAGTCTCTCTAAAAGCATGGTATATTCACAGTTCAACTGGTTTAAACTGAGAGGCAGTTCTCCAAATGTATTTACCCTAGTTAATGCCTAGCAATATTTAATTATCTATGCTGTTCTATATTATTTTGCCTTGGAGATTTAGCAGATTTAAGGAAATGAAAGATGCTTCAAAAGTGACTAGAATAAACTGGAATAAATCTTTAGCTTTAAGAACTCGGCAGTTAGCATAAAGACAATGTAGTTCAAACTCCCTTTTTTTTCCCACAGATAAATAGAATTCTAACTTAGTATATATCTGTCTATCCAGCTATCTAATATATCTCATCTGCTGTTTACTGTCTGCCTATCTAGTTATCAACTGCTGTGTAAATACCTACTCTAAAAGTTAGCAGCTTAACAACCATTTTTATCACATTGATTTGTGGGTCAGAAAAAGCAGCAAAGCCATTTGGCCATTTCCTCTATTACACCTGGAACCGACTGTATCACCCGGTGGTGTCAGGCTGGTCCCTGAGCTGTTCTGAAGAATATCCCTGATTACATGGCGGGAAGATTGAAAAGCAAAAGACTGCTGTAGGTCCCTTTTTTATGTAATCTCAAGGACTCTTCTTGGATTTTCTCCAGTAGGGTAGTTAGATTTAATATATGGACACTCATAATATGTATGGGCTTCCCTTGTAGCTCAGTAAGTGAAGAATCTGCCTGTAATAGAGGAGACAGGTTCGATTCCTTGGTCGGGAAGATCCCCTGGAGAAGGAAGTGTCAACCCACTGCAGTAGCCTTGCTTTGAAAATACCAGGGGCAGAGGCAGGCTACAGTCCATGAGGTCATAAGAGTTGGACACAACTGAGCAGCTAAGCCACCACCATAATATGTATGATTCCAGAGATAAAAATGGGAACTGCTGGTACTCTTAAAGACTAGACTCAGACTTAAAATTATATGCTTTACTCTGTTAGCGAAGTAATCATATGCCAGCCTGGATTCAAGTGATGGGGAAACAAACCTCATCACTCATTAAGGACTTTTGCCATTTTAAATATGCCATAGTTCTCTCTCCGGGAACCAATAATTTCTACCTCTTCCACATGCAAAATACACTCAGCTCTTTCCAAGATGTCCCAAAGTTTTATCCTATTTCAACACCAACTTCATGCTCAATATCTTATTATCTAAGTTAGATCCAAGTGTGAACAATATGCCCTGTGTAAAATTCCTCTTAATCCAAAGATCTGTGAATTAAAGAAATGTTATATGCTTCCCTCCATACATACCCATAACAGAATGAAAAGTTTCATCTTTTGTAAATCTATGAGAGGCCACTACAACCCAGTTGGCCCTGTGCAAATTATACCTGGAAAGCTCCTTAGTTTAAGCCGGTAGGTATATTTCCAATCTTCCCCACTACTGTCAGTGACAGTATTGCTGAACTTTCCACCAGTAAATAACAAAGGACTACTTTTAATTCAGATACACCTACCTCCTACCTCCAAGCCCGCATCTACTTTCAAGTTTCACTATCAGCCTCCTTGACGTCCAGCGTTTACCCACTACTGGTCCAAAGACAAGGTCACAGGTTTCAGCATTTTTTTTATGGCAGCATCCCACTTCCAGGTAAAAAATTCAGTTCCAGTTATCTACATCAGAGACTGCTACATCAGAGAAGGCGATGGCACCCCACTCCAGTACTCTTGCCTGGAAAATCCCATGGACGGAGAAGCCTGGTAGGCTGCAGTCCATGGGGTTGCTAAGAGTCGGACACGGCTGAGCGACTTCACTTTCACTTTACATTTTCATGCATTGGAGAAGGAAATGACAACCCACTCCAGTGTTCTTGCCTGGAGAATCCCAGGGATGGGGGAGCCTGGTGGGCTGCTATCTATGGGGTCGCACAGAGTCAGAAACAACTGAAGCAACTTAGCAGCAGCAGCAGACTGCTACATCATAAACTATCCAGTACTTAGTGGTTTTAAACAAAAATATATATATTTTTTCTATCTCGTGATTTTGTGGGTCAGCAAAAACCAGTCTGAGAAGAAATGGAATCTTGAAAAGGATTTCTACTGAATAAATTGCTAGTATGACTAGCAATTCCAGCCTGTTTAAACAATAACATTCAGACAGTGTAAAACAAACAAACAAACAAAACCAAAACACATCCTCTAAGAAAAAAGCTATATGTAAGCAATAGTACAAGCTGCCTCACTGGCTAGGCAATTCTGCTTTATACTCCATTCAATGAGATTACTCTGTGGGATTTAAAGAGTGGCTGAGCTGAACTGCAGGGCTCCACACAGCTGCAATCACATACCTACACCTTTACAGGGACAGTTATCTGGGCTCATGTAGGCTCTTCACCCTCTCCCTTTCCTCTCATGGACACTCTGTGTGTTCTTGCTGGCTAGGCAGCTTGACTTCCTATACTTCAGAGATCCCAGAGACCAAGGTGAAGCCAATAACATACTTAAAGGCTACGGTAGTAATTACTCTGGCTGAGTGTCAATTCTGCCATCTTCCAAATCAGTCACAAGCCAGCCCAGAAGCAAGGGTGGGGAAAAGGATTCCACATCTAAGTGAGAGGAATGCCCTAAAATGTGTAGTAATTTTCAATCTATCACAAGCAACATGCTCAAGGACATTCTGGGAGTTAGTGGAGTAGTTTGGGTTTGGAATCAGGTCTCTTAAACCCCAATTTTTCTTTGTAAATGTTCAGAAAACTAAGATCATGGTATCTGGTCCCATCACCTCATGGCAAATAGATGGGGAAACAATGGAAACAGTGAGAGATTTTATTTTCTTGGGCTCCAAAATCACTGCAGATGGTGGTGTAGCCATGAAATTAAAACACTTGCTCCTTGGAAGAAAAGCTATGATCAACCTAGACAGTATATTAAAAAGCAGAGGAAACATTGCTTTGCCAACAAAGGTCCATCTAGTCAAAGCTATGGTTTTTCCAGTACTCATGTATGGATGTGAGAGTTGGACTATAAAGAAAGCTGAGTGCCAAAGAATTGATGCTTCGGAACTGTGGTGATGGAGAAGACTCTTGAGAGTCCCTTGGACTGTGAGGAGATCAAACCAGTCAATTGTAAAGGAAATCAGTCCTAGATATTCATTGGAAGGTCTGATGCTGAAGCTGGAACTCCAATACTTTAGCCACCTGATGTGAAGAACTGACCCATTTGAAAAGACCCTGATGCTGGGAAAGATTGAAGGTGGGAAGAGAAGGGGTGACAGAGGATGAGATGGTTGGATGGCATCACCAACCCGATGGACATGAGTTTGAGTAAACTCTAGGAGTTGGTGATGAACAGGGAAGCCAGGCCTGCTGCAGTCCATGGGATCACAAAGAGCTGGACTCGACTGAGTGACTGAACTGAACTGAACTGAACTAAAATGTTCATATTGCCTTTAGATTCGGGCTTCTCTTTCATCTTCACTTTTTTTTTCTCTTTAAGATCAATTTGTCATTTTTTAATAGTACTCTGAATAAATATCAAACTTTCACAGTCTTAGATGGGCAAAGTATCTGAGCAACTTTTCATATCAGAGTTTAGAGATATAAAGTTTACTCTCCCTGTGGTCAAAGGAATCATTCAACATTTATAACATTCATTATCCTTTGTCCATATTAAAAAATGCTTATAATAAAATGTATATGCAAATAATATAATGAATCCATGTTCTTATCCATCACTTAAAAATAAAATACTATTTATTTCTGTAATAGTCTGTATTCTTCCTTTTGATTCATTCCTCTTCATCTCCTCCCAAGTAGTTACTGTGGTGAATCAAAGGTATGTGGTTATATATCTACATAGATCCATGTCTATATCTATGTCTATTGCCATGTTTAATATTTTTTCTGTTGCTAGTCGTTGCTCTATGTCTTTTTGCCCATTTTTATGCTCAAATGTTTTTTGAAGTTTTTTTAATTTATGTATTTTAGCTATTAATGTTAAACATTTACATATCTTGCAATTGCTGTCTCCTGAACCACAGACCATGGGGTTATTGTTGTTCAGTTGTGTCTGGCTCTTTGCAGTCTCATGGACTGTAGGCTTCCAAGCATCTCTGTCCATGGGATTTCCCAGGCAAGAATACTGGATTGGGTTGCCATTTCCTTCTACAGATCTTCCCAACCTAGGGGCTGAACCCATGCCTCATATTGAAGGCAGACTCTTTACCCCTGAACCATCAGGGGTTTACTATGTCACTTATTTTAATATTGTCTTTAGAAAACAGATGTTTCTAATTATAACATTTTGATTTTCCTGATTAGATTTTCATTTCTCATAAAATTGATTTCTGGGCATGGTAGGACATAAGCATATACTTTACTTGTTTCATATGAATAACTAATCCCATCATCATTATAAAAGTTAATTCTTTCCATCACTGATCTGTGGTGCCACATCTCTCCTCAAACAGGGTTTAATATGTTTTTATTTCTCTATTTTGTTCCATTAGTCCATTTATCTATTTCGTAACACAAATGCTACTACATTATTTTTGAGATGTATGTGGCAAATACTCTCAGTTTATACTTTTTCAAATCTTAATCATTTTTGGCCCTCTTAATCATCTTGTAAGTGATATCATCAACTTGTTCATTCTATAAAAACCATGAAGGGCTCAGGATTGCTAATGAATTAAATTCATATATTAATAAGGTCTGAAATACCCTACATGTATTAAGATGTTTTAGGCATAGATAAGAACACCTGTACATTCAATTCTTCAATGCTTTTTAATAAAAAGTTATAATTCTCCCCTAAACAATTTATACACTTTCTTTATGTGTATTACATAGTGCCTTACAGCTTTTACTATGTTTATAATCTTATCCTATTTATTGTTGCTGTGTATACGAACATCATGGATTTATGATCTTATGTATGGTTACCCTTCTGAACTCACATTAATTCCAAATATTTTTTTATTAAGTTTTCTAGGCACAAATATAAACATATTACATGAGGATATTGAAAATTTTGTTTCTTACTTTCAAAATCTTACAACTTTCATTATGTTTTATGTTCCAGCCCTGCTTAGGGCCTCAGCCATGATGCTGAATAAAAATGGCCACAGCAGACATTCTTGTCATCTTTATGAGTTAAAAGAAAACACTTCTTCTATCACAAAATAAGTGTGATTTTTGCTGAGATTTTAGGAGACAGTTTTCCACCAAATTTACTTACAGCTTCATTTTTTTTAATGATAAATAAACACTGAATTTTATAAAACTGTTTTCTACATACAAAATGAACATATGCTTTCATTCTTGTTTAATACAATTTGTGTAATACACTAGTTTTCACCATTAAATATTTCCAGGAATAACTGGACTATGCCCAACTTAATCATGAATGTTTTCTTTCAATACATTACTAGATTTAGTAAGCTAATATAATTTAAAGCTATTTGTGCATTTACTTGTAAGTGAAATGCCCTGTAGCATCTCTTTGAGTGCACCATGGCATAACACTTAACAACACAATTTCTGGAGCCAATCTGTTTGGCTTTCAGTCCATGCTTTACCAATTACTACCTCTGTTATCTCAGAAAAATTACCAAAATTTTGTCCTTCCATTGCTCATATGCAAAATGGAAACAGTAATTGTACCTACTTCTACTTCAGTTGGTGGGTAAAAGGAATAATTGTTAACACTTAGAATAATGCTCAACACATAGGTATGACATGAGGTTAATAAAGATACCATGGGGCACTCTTTCTGCTTTAATTATCAGATATGTATCAAATTCCTTAAATGAGATAGACATGATTAGTGTTTTTCTATTACTGAATAAATTTTTATGAGATTCAATTATCTATTACTTGAACATTTGACAGTGGATCTGATATTCCTTTCATTTGTTCATTTGGAGGGGCACAGTACATGATTACCGTTTCAAATCATTATTTTCTGAAGTTCTTTCAAACTTTCTAGATTTTTTTTCTTGATTGTTTTTGATAGTACAAGAAAATACAGGCAAATTCTCACAACTTGGTATTTTTGTGACAAGGAGACAAAGAATTCAGATGCTAAGAACAAATAATACAAGGTATAGAGTAAAGGGAAATGAACTCACAGTGTTATTACCCAGGTGACTCAGTAAGTAAAGAACCTGCCTGCAATGCAGGAGACACCAGAGATACAGGTTCAATCCTGGGTCAGGAAGATCCCCTGGAGGAGGGCATGGCAACCCACTCCAGTATTCTTGCCTGGAGAATCCCATGGACAGAAGAGTCTGGCGGGTTACAGTTCATAGGTCACAAAGAGTTGGATACAACTGAAGCAACTGAGGACATATCAAGTACAGAGCAATGTCCTCTTTGAATAAATGTTCCACTAGTTTCATATGGCTACTGTAACAAAATACCACAAACTGGATGGCTTAAACAACAGAAATGTATGTCTTATAATTCTAGAGGCTAAAAGTCTGAAACCAAGGTGTCAGCAGTTTAGTTCCTTCTGAGAGAGAAGGAAATGGAATCAGAAAATCTGCTGGGAGCAGATCAGGAGGAGCCGGGTTCCAGGTGCCTTGTTGAGCACCATGGTAAGGATCTGGAGTTTATTCTGTGTGATATAGGAAATCACTAGGAGTTTTGATCTGATAAGTGGCAAGCTATGACTTTGTAGAGAATAAATAAATATATCAAGTGTAGAAGCAAAGAAACTTATTATGCAGTTATGCACAGGGAAGTTATGCACCACAGTAACGCACAGGGAAGATTATAGTGGTGGCTAAGAATCAAACTCCAGTACTTTGGCCACCTCATGCAAAGAGTTGACTCATTGGAAAAGACTCTGATGCTGGTAAGGATTGGGAGCAGGAGGAGAAGGGGACGACAGAGGATGAGATGGTTGGATGGCATCACAGACTCGATGGACGTGAGTCTGAGTGAACTCTGGGAGTTGGTGCTGGACAGGGAGGCCTGGCGTGCTGTGATTCACGGGGTCGCAAAGACTTGGACACGACTGAGCGACTGAACTGAACTGAAGAATAGTATGGTACGGGGTAACCATGAGAATTTACTTGGCAGTATCACTAGATGTATTTTGAAGAAAGATCTGCATATTTTGCTAACAGGTTGGAGTACTATTTTGGAATGCTCAGGTTAATATCTCAGGCTACAATTTTTCAGACCATGTGGCTAATATAAATTTGAACTTTAACTTCCAGTAGGAGTCAGAACTTGCAGTGGCAAATGCCTGTGATTATATATTCTGAGGGAAAATCGTTTTTTCAATTGAATTCCCAAACCCAAGCTGAATTAAATCACTTTCCAGATTCCTTTCCTGCCCCCCTACCATCTATTCCTCATCCACCCCTACTTAGGGGCTGTTAAAAGCTCAGTCTTTAGGTCAAAAAGATAGCACACATATTGAGGTAGTCATGCTTTTGAATTAGCTTATCTGCTACAGATCATTCTCTGCATTTAGAGTCAAGAGATTTTTTTCATAATATTTAAACTTAGCCTGCACTTAATGTAAAAGTGTATGCAATGTTCCTGGTAGCTTGAAGTGGGAGAGTTTCTATAGGCATATATTCTAACTAAGGGACAGAAACATGTACACAGTGCTCATGATAAAGTGAAATGGCATGCTTTAACTGAGATTATAACACAACTCCATCAGCTGAAAATAAAGGATATTAAATGATGAACAGGATTGGTTTTCTTACAAAACTGCCCAGTCATCTTGGTAACAGGTACATTACCTGTTATTATTGTTGTTTAGCATCCATGCTTATAATTCTCTTATTCAAGAGATTCTGCTTCCTTTTGTTTTGAAACACTTATTTTGATATATCAACCTTTCATACTGAGTTATTAGGGTTCAGTGTTAATGTTGAAATTAAATGTAAAACTGGTGTAACACCATTATTTTAATGCTTAAGTTATTTTGCTTTTGTTTGTTTGTTTGGTATCAGTACAAGAAATTGAAAAAAATAAAATTGCTACCAAAATAAGGAGGAAAAAATTTTTTTGGCAATTCCATTAATTATAGAACATATAATCATAAGCATTAACCATGATGGCAATATTGACATTTAGACTATGAAGTTATTTAATGTATAATTAAACAATTTATTAATTATTATAAAGTTTAATATCAAGGAGAAAGCATATAATTCATAAATATAAAACCCTATAAATTCACAAAGTAAGCATATCATTTTAAACAAAACTTATCATGAAACAAAATTTCACCAGCTCCCCCAGAAACCTCCCTTTGCATACCTGCCTAGTCCACACTGCTGCTTCTCACCATGAGTAATCACTATTTGGGCTTAAGAGAGCATAGACAAGATTTGGGTATTTTTGAGTTTCATATAAATGCAGTCATTCAATATGTAGTTTAAATGATGCTTTTGAAAATTTAATGTTTCCAATGACACTATGTGGTAGGTAGGTAATATTATTAGTTCCATTTTATAGGTAAAATCATTGATGCTTGAGACACTGGTGTTCCTGCTTATAGAAATATTCACCCTGGTTAAGTTTAGCCCCTTCTTATTGAAGTCACAATCCATTCATGTTCCTCTTGCCCCAGCAACGTACAGGAGGCACTTATAAGTGTCCAGAAATGTCAAAGATAGGTTGCACATGAATTGCCATAAAGGACACTCATACTTAAAACCAGTTCATACTGAATCTCTTCTAACTTTCCAAACTGGTCTTCTGCAATGAAAAAGAAAAAAAAACTAATACTAATTAATTAGCAAAAATGCTCTCTTCATCTAGTATATTCCCTCTCCAACTTAAGTTTTGTTGCTTACTCAGCATTAACACTCCCCTTACTGCAGGCCATTCCTGTGTATCCAAATACCAGCTGTGTAACAAAAGTGTCTTAAGAGGATCATCATCTCATACTTAATTGGGCAATTTCTTTTAATCTTGGCTTCTACTTCAGTGTGGGTTACGGTGGGTGAGGCTGGGAAAGGAAAAGTATATGAGAAAGAAAGGTTGGAGTGAAATGTCCAAATTAATCTGTTCAGCTACATAGCCACAAAAAAGTTAAGTAAATTTCCTAGAGTGGTATTATACAGGAGAACCTGAAGTGGCATCTACCAGGTGGCCCTTTCTGAAGCCTTTACCTATCAGAAGGCTTTTCTCGTCCACTAAGTCTTCCCCTTCAGGATGATTAAGTGCTCTTCTGTATTCTCAGAGATTCTTTGGCTACATTTATCCTAGCCTTTACTACACTGTGTTCATAGCATCTAAATATAGCCCAATGGCCACAACTTATATTTACCTATTTACTATCATGGCTCTGTTCTTCCCTTCACAAAATTTCGTTGGAAGAGAAGTTGACATGTGCATTGTACCTTCCCATGGCCCATTCATTCTTTACCTCAATGCAATCTCCTGATGCTGTTTCATTACACCAAAAGTCCTCTCGTTAACAACACTATTATCATCCTACATTATGCCAACAATCATCCTCATTACCAATTTCCATAGAGAGACAGATTTCAGGCTACTTTATTTAAGATCTCTGGAACAAATAACTAATCACCCTTTCTCAAATTCCTTACTTCTATTTCTATGACACTTTTCTCCTTTGATTAACTTTCTATGTCTCTAGACATTCCTTTTCAATTCCTTTGTGTGCTGCAATTTCTCTCTGGTGCCCTTATGTGCCCCTCTTCATTTACATTCCTCATTCCATTCTGCACACTTTAACTAAGATAGCATCTGTTGGAACCATATACCGCTAAAGAGATTTATCAGGTTACACCAGTTGACCACATGGCCAATTGATCCACTGATTAAACTGATGACATCTTCTTTTATCTCTTTCCTACACAACAAGTATCCTTATCTATCTCAGGAAAAAAAGAAAAACCATGGTTGATGAGGAAAATTGACTTCCTGGCAAAGTGCTATCAGGAAATCCATTTGTCTGGGAAAGGAAACAACTCTATCTGAGTAGTAAAGATGCCTGCCACAACCACAGGGAGACAATCAAGGGACTGCCAATCTGTAAGATTTCACAGTTCCACAGAATATTTACTTTTGCTCTTTTATTGTCACTGATTCATGGGGTCGCAAAGAGTCGGACATGACTGAGCGACTGAACTGAACTGAACTGATACCTGAATTGTACATATCAAATTGGTTGTATGACTGAAGTGATTCACATACAAATCCTGCTGCAAACAAACAAACAAAAGTCTATTCCCGCACATTTTTGGATACCAACTATAGCATTTGGGTGGAATTTCAAACTGGCACGACACATATTTCTGCTTGCCAGAAACCCATCATTCCATGTTGAATTTATAGAGCTCATCTTTCCAAAACTTCTTAATACTCCTCAAGGCAGGAAAAAAAAGTGATTATATTCTTATTCCTGAAATGCACACCATAGAAAACTTAAAATTAAAGATATGAGAAGTGCTAACAAGAGACTCAGAATGAATCCTTCAATTCCCCACAAGGGTGCTATTCAGCAAATTGGCTTAAACCTAGGAAGCTGTCTTTTGCATCACATTTGATGTGCCTAAAATTTTTACTTCTTAATAAATATTCTTGGAAAGCAAAAATATTTTTATATTATAACCTTTGTATCCATAAGTATCTTCTTATTCTAAAATAATATATTTCTTTCATCCACTGTGAACATTCTGACCCATTTACATTATGGATTATTTTTTCTATTTCTTAAAAGATAAAAGTATTGTAAGAGAATAGAATAGAGACTGTGTTTAACTTAAAATCTTCTTCAGTACAATAGAAAGAAGGAATGTGAATTCTCAGGGAAGCGGTAGAGGTAATACAACCTTCTCTGTTACATCATAACAACAGCCAGAAAGAAGATGAAGGAGGAAATATGGATGTCGTTGGCAGATATGGGAGGCCATGAGTGTAATGGTAGGAGTGAATCAGAATAAATTTTCTCAGTCCTCACTGAGACGACATCCCTGCACCATCAGAGCTGCCATTCTGATCAAAAAGACAGATCACACCTTCTACAAGCAGTCCTCACACTTAGCAAAGAACACATTTTGGGACTAGAACTATGAGTTGAAATGTGGTCACTTGATTTGATTTTTCCTTTAAAAATGGAGGGGGGAAAAATGCTTATGAACCAAAATCCCAGTAACTGACTTTTGTAGACATGATCATATTTTATGAACTTGAAATTCTGAACCTCTAGAAAATAAGCCTATTAATTGCAAGTACCAACAGAAATGTATTCTTTCACAGTTCTGGAGGCTGAAAATCTGGAATCCAGGTGTCAGCATAGCCTCGCTCCCTCTGAAGGCTCTAAAGAAGAATCTTCTCTGCCTCTTCCTAGTCTCTGTGGCTGACAGCAATCCTTGGTATTTCTTGGCTTACATCTTCTTCTCTTTATTTCTTTTTGTCCTCTACTCTCATCTTCATAAGTGAATTTAGGATCCATCCTAACCCAGCACAGCCTCATCTAAACTAATTATATCTGCAAAGACACCGTTTCCAAATAAGGCCATATTTGAGATTCCAGGTGGAAATGAGTTTGAGGAGAATATTATGTACTAGCTTATTATGTGTAAATATTATGTATTAGTTTTAGGAAAATGTTATTTATTAGTTGTTGTGTTTTTTTTTTTTTTAAGGAGAATTCAAGTTGGGCTAGATTCTTATTTTTTTCCTGCATTTGATGCATGAGGAGCTGAGAGTCTTATGTAATATCAGTTGAAAGAGACATTAGGCTTCAAACTAATGATTTATGACTTCTTGGTTACCTTCTCCAGTCTCAGTTGTGTGTAAGCAACATCGTGAATCATATCAGTAAAAGAGATAGGTTTGTTGACATCCACTATGCCCATCAGTTCACTCTGTGGGTTGGATTGCTATGAAGCTCTCCATCATACTCGGCCACCAAATTTCCAAATTACAGCCACGTTCACAGATCATCTCTAAACCTAGAGGAAGTCAATTAACTTGAGATTTACTTTTTACCATCATGCCAGAAGTTTTTTGTCTTTTTCTTGTGTTTGATCTTCTGTTTCTTACCTCCATCCCATCTTTGCATTCATCTTTACTTATTAACTTTCCCATTTTTATGGAACACATATTTTAGTATCTTCTGAAGAAAGAGGAATGGGAAATTAAATTTCCCCTTTCTTACATGTCTAAAATACAACTTGAAGCAGGCCAGGTATAGAACTGTTAGTTGGAAACCATTTTTCTTCAGTTATTCTAAGGTAGAATAGTTGTTGCTTGCTTCTAATATTTCTGTTGTTAGAAAAAACAAAAAACAACAACAACAAAAAAAACTCACTGGTTCTCTAGATATATCTTTCTGTTGTTGTTTTTGGTGTTTGTTTTTTTTTTAATTTTGGTCCTTTTCTTCTGAGAGATTCCAACAAGATTATATCACAACACTTTCATAAATATTTTTCCCTGTAAACATTTTTCTAATTTTGTGGTGTTATTTGGATGTTTCTCTTCATACGATTTAGTCTTTCTTTTAAGAATACAATCGTCTCTAATATCACTGCTAGGATATTAGTGTTATTTGTTTTCTTTCTCCCTAATACTTGTCTTCTCTAAGTTGCTTCTTTTTCCTATTTGCTCCTTTTTTCCCATTTCTTTGTTAAAGTCTTCCTCCAAATATCTCATCATCTGTTTGCCTGCTCATGATCAAGAATAGCAAGAAGTGGGCTCAAAACTAGACTGAACATGCTAAGCACCCTAGTAAGCATGCTCCAATTTGAACTTCATTAGAGGGAGATCTATACAGGTATTAGGAAAACTGGACATCAATATATTTGCTTTCTTCTTTTGTAGAAAGGCCAGTTTCCTAAAGGTAAATCTTTTAGTCTTCTATTAGGGGACAGAAGCCTGGTTTTACATGCTCTGAAAGGCAGTTTAAGTATGAGACAAAAATCCTGGCATGTGTATACACACACACACACACACACACACACACACACATAAACACGTAGTCCATTCATTCTTTTCTTTATGATACTATACATCTACTCTCAACAATCTAGGCCAGGAACAGTTTAACCTTCCTTAGCAAGCAAATGTTCAGAGGTACTCAAGTAATGGAAGGGAAGACAAATGAAATGGGAGAGGTTATCTAGGAATTTGCTTTCTGTATCACCAGATCATCTTTAACAGCAAACTGTTTCACTGTAAATTCCTTAAGTTCTGCCAGTTTCTGAGTTTTTGAAAATTTTACAGTTTAATTTGGTTCTTTCTCAGTTTTTTCTATTTCCAGATTAGCATTTGCTAAGATAGCAAGCAAATGTTCAGAGGTACTCAAGTAATGGAAGGGAAGACAAATGAAATGGGAGAGGTTATCTAGGAATTTGCTTTCTGTATCACCAGATCATCTTTAACAGCAAACTGTTTCACTGTAAATTCCTTAAGTTCTGCCAGTTTCTGAGTTTTTGAAAATTTTACAGTTTAATTTGGTTCTTTCTCAGTTTTTTCTATTTCCAGATTAGCATTTGCTAAGTGGGTAGTACTTGACCATCTGCTTCCTGACTTCCAAAATGCTATTCCAATTGTTTTTATTTCCTGTCTTAAGGGGGCCAAGTCTTAAAAATACTATCCCTTTATTATAGCTTTAGATAAGTTTAAAAGGATCAATACTAGACACAGGTATTTAATCTGTCCTCTTAAAGCATAAAACCTCCAGGAGAAATTTTATTTTATAAAAGAATAAAACTTAACAAAGTAGTTTTTAACCTAAAAACATAGGCTGTCTGTCATTGCGATCAAAATAATACAAAATGTGGACTAAGGTCTACGACAAATGGTAGATTGTTGGCTGATTATTTTTTCCCTGAAGGATGATGGAAGACTAAGGTAGCAGAAACTAAGACAAAAATCTAATGATAATCAACATCACTTGTAATAAGTATGTTATAATTATATAATCAAGAATGACACGGGGAAAAAAAGAAATCATAAAAGACATGGAGTTATCCAAATGCCATTTTATAAAAACTCAGTTCAGTTCAGATGCTCAGTCATGTCCGACTGTTTGTGACCCCATGGACTGCAGCACTTCAGGCTTCCCTGTCCATCACCATCTCCCAGAGCTT
>SJYC01075062.1:0-11335 GCA_006408675.1 Madoqua kirkii | reverse complement strand
AACGTGTGTCTGAGTGAACTTTGGGAGTTGGTGATGCACACGGAGGCCTGGTGTACTCTGATTCATTGTGTCACAAAGAGTCGGACACGACTGAGTGACTGAACTGAACTGAACAGTATTTGAAAGACAGATATATAAAGCAATTATTTCTCTATGCTATTGGACATTCAGTGTATTCAGATATAATTTTGAGAGCAATCTACAGTTTATTATCAATTTAGCAATAACATTTTCCACACAATTAGAATGAAAATTTTTACAATTTGCATGTAAACACAAAAGATTCCAAATAGCTAAGACAATCCTGAGAATGAAAAATGGAGCTTGAGTAATCAGACTCCTTGACTTCAGGCTATAGTCCAGTGCTGCAGTAATCAAGACAGTACGGTCCTGGCACAAAAATGTAAACATAGATCAGTGTGACAGGATAGAAAGTCCAGAATTAAACCAATGCCCCTATGGTCACCTGATCTTTGACAAAGGAGACAAGGATATACAATGAAGAAAAGACAGTCTCTTTAATAAGTGATTCTTGGAAAACTGGACAGCTATATGCAAAAGAAGGAAATTAGAACACTCTCTAATGCCATACACTAAAATAAACTCAAAATGGGTTAAAGATTTAAACTTAAGGTCAGATAATATAAAACTCTTAGAGGAAAATATAGGCAGAAAACTCTTTGACATAAGTCATGACAAAATCTTTTTTGACTCACCTCTTAGAGTAATGAAAACAAAAACAGAAAGTAAAAATGGGACCAAATCAAACTTAAAAGCTATTGCATAGCAAAGGAAACTATAGAAAAGAGGAAAAGACAATCCTCAGAATGGAAGAAAATATTTGCAAATGAAGCAACTGACAAGGGATTAATCTCCAAAATATTCAAACAGCTCATACAACTCAATATCAAAAGAATCAAACACCCCAATCAAAAAACGTGTAGAAGATCTAAATAGACATTTTTCCAAAGATAACATACAGATGGCCAAGAAGAACATGAAAAGATGCTCAACACCACTAATTATTAGAGAAATGCAAGTCAAAACTACAATGAGTTATCACATCACATTGGTCAGAGTGGCCATCCTCAAAACATCTCACTATTGATGAGAATGTAAATTGATTCAGCCACTATGGAGAATAGTAAGGAGGTTCCTTAAAATATGGAACTACCATATCACAAAACAATTCCACTTCTGAGCATGTATTCTGGAGGAAACCAGAATTCCAAAAGATACATGTACTGTGTACATGTATTTCCCTGGTGGCTCAGAGGTTAAAGCGTCTGCCTCCAATGCGGGAGACCAGGGTTTGATCCCTGGGTTGGGAAGATCCCCTGGAGCAGGAAATGGCAATCCACTCCAGTATTCTTGCCTGGAGAATCCAATGGAGGGAGAAGCCTAGTAGGTTACAGTCCACGGGGTTGCAAAGTGTCGGACATGACTAAGTGACTTCACCTTCACCTTCACCTTCACATGTACTGTGATGTTTATTGCAACACCATTTACAATAGCCAGGACATGGAAGACACCTAAATGTCCACCAACAGAGGAATGGATTAAAAAAAGATGTAGCACATCATATACAGTGGCATCTTTCTGAACCATAAAAAGAAAAAAATATGTTCCATTTGTGGCATTATCCATGGACTTAGGAACTGTCATACAGAGTGAAGTAAGCCAGAAAACCAAATATTGTATATTAATGCATATATATGGAGTCTAGAAAAATGGTACAATAGAGTCACAGCCACAGAGAACAAATGTATGAACACCAAGAGGGCAAATCATGGCGGAATAAATTGGGAGATTGAGATTGACATATATAGACTACTATCTATAAAATAGCTAATGAGAACCTACTGTATAGCTAAGGGAACTCTACTCAATGCTCTGCGGTGACTTAACTGGGAGGGGAATAAAAAATGAGGGCATATACATGTATATGGGTGATTCACTTTGTTGTGCTACAGAAATTAACACAGAATTGCAAAGCAACTATACGCCAATAAAAATTTTGAAAAATGAAAGCATCAAAAAAGATATTCCATACAAACAATAACAACAGAGAGCTGGAGGGGCTATCCTAACCTGAGAGAAAATAGAGTGTAAATGAAAAAATATTATGAGACAAAGAAGGACACTATATTTTAATAAACAGCTTAGCACAGCAAAAGGTAAAATTATAAGCATTAACAGACCTAACAAATGGCCTTTAAATATAGGAAGCAAACCTTGATTGAATTGAAGGGAGAGATATTTCTTTAATAATAGCTGGAAACTTCAATAACCAACTTTCAATAACAGATGGGATAGAAGAAATAGAAGCTCAGTAAGGGAATGGTGGACTTGAGCAATACAACAAATCAACTAGACTTAAGAGATATATGCAGGACACTCTACCCAATAACAGAATACACAATCTTTTCAAACATATATAGGACATTCTCCTGGACAGATCACAGATTAGACCACAGAAGAAGTCCTGATAGGTTTAAAAGATGGAATTCAGTCAAAGTATCTTCTATGATGAAATTGAGTTAGAAGTAAATAACAAAAGGAAAACTGAAATTTCAACAAAAAATTTATACATTAAACAATACACTTAAATACAACAAATAGGACAAAGGAAAAATTACAATAAAAATAAAAAATGCTTAAGGACAAATGAAAACAAAAACAGCATAAAGACACAGTATGCAGGAATATCAGTGCTCAAAAGGAAATTGATAGCTGTAAATGTACACATTAAAAAAGAAGAAATCAGTACTATAACATTCTATTTGAAGGAACTAAGGAAAGAAGTGGAGAAGGCGATGGCACCCCACTCCAGTACTCTTGCCTGGAAAATCCCATGGACAGAGGAGCCTGGTGGACAGCAGTCCATGGCGTCATGAAGAGTCGGACATGACTGAGTGACTCACTTTCACTTTTCACTTTCATGCATTGGAGAAGGAAATGGCAACCCACTCCAGTGTTCTTGCCTGGAGAATCCCAGGGATGAGGGGAGCCTGGTGGGCTGCCGTCTATGGGGTCGCACAGAGTTGGACACAACTGAAGTGACTTAGCAGCAGCAGCAGCAGAGAAAGAAGAGTGAACCAAATCAAAGCTGGCGAAATAAACGAAATAAAAAAGATTAGAGTAGAACTAAACAGAAGAGAAATTACAAAACAATAAAATCAATGAAATTGAAAGTTGGTTCTTTGAAAAGATGAACAAATATTGCTAACTTCTATCTAGACTGAAATTAAAAAGAGAAAATATCACATAATTAAAATCAGAAATGAAATTCTGGACATTACTATTAATCTTCAGAGATAAAAAAGAATTCTAAAAGAATACTATAAACACTTTTGTGCTAACACATTGGATAAACTAAAAAAAATGAGCAAATTCCTTGACTCATACACATTACCTAAACTGATTAAAGAAGAAGTAGAAATTTTAAACAGACTTGTAACCATTAGAGATTGAAACAGTAATCAAAATTTCCCAACAAATAAAAGCCCTGAACCGGATGGCTTCACTGATGAATTCAACTAAGCATTTAAAGAATAATATCAATTACTTTACTGGACTCCTGAGAAATCTACATTCAGGTCAAGAAGTAACAGTTAGAACGGTACATAGAACAACAGACTTGTTTCAAATTGGGAAAGGGGTAAGTCAAGGCTATATATTTTCACCCTGCTCATTTAACTTACATGCAGAAAACATCTTGAAAATGCCAAGCTGGATGAAGCACAGGCTAGAATCAAGATTGCCAGGGGAAATATCAGTGGCCTCATATATGGAGATGACACCACCCTTATGGCACAAATCGAGGAAAAACTAAAGAGCCTCTTGATGAAATTGAAAGAGGGAGTAAAAAACCTGGCATAAGTCTCAACATTCAAAAAAACTAAGATCATGGCATCTGGTTTCATTACTTCATGGCAAATAGATGGGGAAACAATGGAAACAGTGACAGACTTTATTTGTGGGGGCTCCAGAATCACTTCAGATGGTTACTACAGCCATGAATATAAAAGATGCTTGCTCCTTGGAAGAAAAGCTATGGCAACCTAGACAGCATATTAAAAAAGATAGAAACATTACTTTGCCAACAGAGTTCTGTCTAGTTAAAGCTATGGTTTTCCAGTAGTAATGTATGGATGTGAGAGTCGGACCATAAAGAAAGCTGAGCACCAAAGAATTGACGGTTTTGAATTGTGGTGTTGGAGAAGACTATTGAGATTCCCTTGGACTGCAAGGAATCCAACCAGTTAATTCTAAGGGAAATCAGTCCTGAATATTCATTGCAAGGACTGATGGTGAAGCTGAAACTTTGGCCACCTGACGTGAAGAACTGACTCATTGGAAAGACCCTGATGCTGGGAAAGTTGAAGGCAGGAAGAGAAGGGAAAACAGAGGATGTGATGGTTGGATGGCATCACTGTCTTGATGTACATGAGTTTGAGCAGGCTCCAGGAGTTGGTGATTGACAACGAAGCCTGGCTTGTTGCAGTCCATGGGGTCACAAAGAGTAGGACACGACTGAGTGACTGAACTGACTGACATTTTCTTGTAAGAGTTCTATTGCTTAATCTTTTACATTTAGGACTTTGATCTATTTTGAGTTAATTTATGTATATGACCTGAGATAGGAGTCCAAATTCATTATTTTGCATGTGACTGTCTAATTGATCTAGTGAAATTTGTTGAAGAGACTATGATTACCCCCACGGAGTTGTCTTGACATCATTGTCAAAAGTCAGTTAACCACAAATGTATGTCCTATTCATTTATAGAAACTATAATATTTCACCTGGTTATTCACTGTCTCTTATACACATCTCATAATGGGGAGGCGGCCAGGAGACCATGGGGAGAGGGGAGGTGCGGCCCAGGCTGCCCGCCGGGTGGGCCCCGCCCGACGCCCCCTCCGGCTCCCCAGGCTGGGTGCTCCGCTGGGCGCCTTCCACGCCAGCCTCCTGCACTGTCTGCTGCCGCAGCTGAGCAGTCCGCGCCTGGCCGTGCGCAAGCGGGCCGTTGGGGCTCTCGGCCACCTGGCGGCCGCCTGCAGCACCGACCTCTTCGTGGAGCTCGCCGACCACCTGCTGGACCGGCTGCCCGGCCCACGCGCGCCAGCCAGCCCCGCGGCGATCCGCACCCTCATCCAGTGTCTGGGCAGCATTGGCCGCCAGGCAGGCCACCGCCTGGGTAAGGGGAAAGGGGCCCACGGAGGGGGGCGGATGCTATTAATGTTAATGTATATATAATGTTTATATATAGATATAGATATGTATAATCTTAATAATGTAGCAGCAGTAGCCACAATGATATCAGTAATAGTAGCAGTTACCATATATTGGTATAATTGTGTAGCCAATTAAAAGTTCACCAAACTGCCCTGTCAGTCAATCTTTATTTATCTATGTAGACCAAGAGACAAAAAAAAAGTTTTTGTTAGTGTCCTACCATTGGCCAAATAATCGTTAATCTCCTTTCTCCCAATGCATAAGGCCAGTTTCATAGCATAAAAGTAGCACAGTTGATCCACCAGAAATGGTTGTGTTCCAGGTGTTCCTTTGATGGTTGTTCTGATTATCACTTCCTTTTCTAAATTTTCATACACCAGTTTTTGCATAGTCTGTCCCAGAATTATGCTTCAAGTCAAAATTAAGATGTTTTATCCCTCATTTTTCATATGTGCTCATTTCTCTTTTTGGAAAAATTAGACATTTTTCTATTATCTACCCTTCATAATTTCTTCACCTTTTCAGGATCATTAGTTAATGGTTGTATTTGAAATTCAGCATGGCAAAAAGAATTTTGAAAGCATCAGTGAAGTGTTTGTGACATGCTGAATAAAATTTGCTTGGGGGCAGAAAAATCCTCTTATTTTATGTTGTCTTTTTCTGCAGGTTACCCTGAGTAAAATTTCTAGATCATGACAAATTTACAGGCCCTAGAGATGGAACTGCTACTCACATGAGTTCTGTGATCCTCTAAGGAAAGTCTAAAGACACAAAAGAGATAACTCATTAGGTGACCTTGAGTAAATTATTTCCACCTCTCTAGACTTTGCTTTCCCTAACTTAAAAATTAGGGAATAAGTTAAGGAAATTGTGAAGGTCTTTTCAGTTCTGAGACTGAATTTTTCTATATAGTTACCTACAGTACTCCAGAAGAGCTTGAGGATGGAAAGATACTTATAAAAGAGGTAAAGAAAAGTTACCAATTCCTTTCCCCAGGGGAGAAACAAGCAAACAAAAAAAGAATCTTGCCTTTTCCCTCACACTCTCTCCACTACCAAGGTATTTTTGAGGGGGCTGTGCTGGGTCTTTGTTGCTACTCATGGGCTTCCTCTAGTTGCAGCAAGTGGGGGCTACTCTCTAGTTGCGGTGCAAGGGATTCTTATTTTGATGCCTTCTCTTTTTGTGAAGTATGGGCTCTAGAGCATGCAGGCTTCAGTAGTTGTGGCACATGGGCTTAGTTGTTTTGCAGCATGTGGGTTTCTTCCAGACCACATGGGATTGAAAGGATGTCCCCTGCATTGGCAGGTGGATTCTTAACCACTGGACCACCATGTAAGTCCACCAATGTATTCTTGACCCCCAAATAAACATACATGAACAAAGCTTAGAGGAAGGCAGGCTGGCAGGAACATGAAAGTTTCTAACCTCTGGGCTATTTCTGTTGCTTGGCTCCCAGGGTCCTAGAACAGAAAATCTCTCAGGAGAAAAGGCAGACAGAGCTGTACAGTGCAGTGCCTCTTTCTCCTCCCCTTCAAAGAGAGATGATAATCCCCACTAGCAGGATGGAGATTAGGTACAAGGGTGCATTAGAGAGCATAAATCCTATATGGAATATTTAAAACAAATCCATGAAAAGCAACTATAAAGCAATAGCTAGTGGTTCTGCGGGGCTTCCCTGGTAGCTCAGCTGGTAAGGAATCTGCCTGCAATGTAGAAGACTCCAATTCAGTTCCTGTATTGGAAAGATCCCCTGGATAAGGGATAGGCCACACACTCTGATATTCTTGGGCTTCCCTGGTGGTTCAGATGATGAAGAATTGGCCTACAATGAGGGAGACCTGAGTTGGATCCCTGGGTTGGCAAGATCCCCTGGAGGAGGGCATGACAACCCACTTCAGCATTCTTGCCTGGAGAATCTCCATGGACAAAAGAGCCTGGTGGGCTACAGTCCATGGGATTGCAAAGAGTCAGACATGACTGAGCAACTAAGCACATAATAGCGCAGCATTGGCTCCAGAGTAGTTAAGCACTAACAAGAAAACAGCCTGGAGTTAGCTTGACAGCCCAAAATTACATTTCTGCAAGGTATGGAACAGCAACACCAATTCAGAAGTCTGTCCTGTTGAGAAGATTCAGTCTCCCAGCAGCTAAGAGGTTTGGAACTAAGACATCCTGGAAATTAGCAGAGGGTAGGATAAAGAGGGAGTTGGTGGAGGTGTGTAAAGAACAAAGTATTTGGGAACAATACAGGATGACATGTAGACAATAGTGGGAAGGGAAAAAAAAACTCATTATGATTATATTCCATACATGTGATTCTATACTAGGTATTTTGTGGGTATTGTTTCCCCTTACCACTCATAACATATTCAGAAATAATTATTAGACCACTGTTACTAACATAGAAGCTGAAGAACAAGCTGTGAAATGACTTGACCAAGGTCATACAAATATGAGTGAAGTTAAGATTCAAAGTCAAATATACCTGCCTCCAAAAAGTTTCTTTCACTACATCAACTTGCTCTTTATCTTTTTAAAACCATAGTCACTTGTTTCCACACTGACTCTCCATCTCTCTTTTGCTGATTCATTTTTTGTTTCAGTCATTTATGTAGCAAGCACACCTTGAGCTCCTATTACTTAGTGGGTATATTCCAGGCACTGTGAACAGAAATAGGGCTTTCATCTAGTCCTAGCCCATGAGGAGCTCCCAATAGTGGAGAACTCCAGAGGTAAGTGAAAGAACTTTACTATGACATAGTCTGTGCTACAGTAAGAGGATTTAAGAGAAAACATGTTGGTATGGGCTCCTCTAGAGAAGTTGATGAGTGTACAGAGTCTTCTGGGATTGAAGTAAGTTCACCAGTTGAGAAAGGGGCAAGAGCACATAAAATATTACTGTAGTATGAAAGAATGTAGTGCATTCACGGGCAACAAATTAATAGGCTTAGGGCCTAGAGTACAAGAAGATGGGAAAGTAGGGGATGAGGCTGCAGAAGTAAACCTTGGTCCAGTTTATGGGAGGTTTAAGTACAATTCTTTTATTTAGTCAATAAATATTCATTAAATACTTACTACACATTAGGTTGAAACAGAGCAAAACACTGTGAGGCCTTTCCAGATGTAAGCTTCTCTGAGTTCCCTGCTTAACTTTACTTTCACAGGCCTTCTCTCAGTTCCAATCAGAAATTTTAATTAGTTAACAGTTTCAGAAGTGAGAAAATGCAGAAACTAAGGAAAACATTTAATCAAGACAAAATAATAACAGTTTAGTCATAAAAAAATGAAGGGCCCTTAGTTCCTCCTCAAGGACTATAGATAATATCCTGTACATATTTTTGAATAATTACATAGAAACTATGCACCCACACACACACACACTGGGTGGATTAAATTGACTGCATACTGATTATAAACACATAGATCACAGGCTGGTGAAAGCAATAAAATTGATAATTGAGATTCTCACATTACCCTGTTACCTCACCACCAATCAATCAGAAGCATGTCCACACACTTATCATTAACCAGTGACTCTCACCCCTGATGTTGCCTTTAAAAACCTCTGCATGTAAGCCAAGGGGAAGTTCAAGCTTTTTGAGCATTAGCTGCTCATTCTTCTTGCTTGCTGCTGCTGCTGCTGCTGCTAAGTCACTTCAGTTGTGTCTGACTCTGTGTGACCCTATAGACGGCAGCCCACCAGGCTCCTCTGTTCATGGGATTCTCTAGGCAAGAATACAGGAGTGGGTTGCCATTTCCTTCTCCATCTCCTTGCTTGGTACCCTGTAAATAAACCCTAGACTGTCCTTCACCTCAACCCAGTGTCAGTACATCGGCTTTGCTGTATGTGACATAAGTGAACCCAAGTACAGTTTGTTAGAAGTGTGGGTGACAATAAAAGGATAAGTGTCTTGACTGAGAATCTTGCCATAACACATCTGTCTCTGGTTGATGGAGGCTCTCTGATTCTGTACAGCAGCTGCCTGAGCAACTTTGCCTCTGGGACAGCCTTGAGCACCTACCTCACACTGGGTATCACTGGCTTACAACACTTTAGAGTGTGTGTTAAAAGAAACAAAGGGAAAACAAGATAACAGAGGAGTAGATGGACATGGAGTACATCTCTCTCCACCAATACATCAAAAATACAACTTCAGACACAGAGGTACTTGCAGAACACCAGCTGAGAGCACGCAGGAGTACCTGACCACTGGAAAAGAATATATAGAATCACACAAAACTCAGTAGGATGAAGGAAGTAAGGAGAAAAAGAAGAAAGTTAGTAGGACTGGATCTGTCCTTGGCAGGTGGGGGAACTGAAGCAGGGGTCTGATACCCACATTGGAGCAATTGTTTGGACAGAAGAGAAACATTTGAGGCAGACAGTGAGGCAGCTGACCTGTGACAATCTAAATGGGATGAGAATCACACAGACAATACTTGCTGCAGCCATACATACCCCAGACAGAGATGGGAGTCCCCAAGAAGGCAAGCAACTGGGAGCTGGAGTGTAGGGATTATGGAGCCATCCCAGGGCGAGGTCTGCTGTTAACTGCAAGGAAAAACCCAAGGTGCCAAGAGGGAGGAGTTTGTGGTGGGAACTGTCTGTGGAGGAAAACAAGGCAGCCATGGAGGCAAGGTGATACCACTGAGTTATGCATATGGGTTGGAGCCATCACCATAGCCTCTCTCTCCCCACACACCAGTGCTAGCAGTTGAGCAATAGAGAGGCTGGCCTTTAAAGTTCCTGAAACACCAAACAACAGAGAAGAAATCCACCCAGGTGAGCCCCTTTAGTGCCTTATGCACCCAAACACCAGAGTAGAACCCCAGCCAGGAGGACACTTTTATGTACCTAATGCACTGAGCAACAGAGAAGGACCCCATCCAGGGGAGCCCTCTGTATCTAAATGGGCAGAGCAATAGAGAAGGACTAGCCAGAGGCTAGAAAAAGACTCCTATAGGGCCATAGCTCCTGTAGCCAAGGCAGTCCATGTGTCTGCACACTTGGCATTGCCAGGGTCCCCAAGAATAAAACACCTATGCCACCTTCATGCTCAAGGCATGAGCATGAGAATGCAGCAAGGCTGCCTCAGGCTAAAAAAAGTCCTAATACCACCACATCTCCTGTGACAATAGTGCCATATCTCCTGTGATGTAGCTGGCAGGGCCAGAGTTCCCATGATCCAAACAACTGCACCACCTCCATGCATGATCCCCACTGGGACAGAGACGTCAGAAGCTAGAAAAAGTCCTGCATCTGTGCACATGGGGTCACTTTGGTCGTGTCCAACTCTTTGTGAACCTGTGGACTGTGGCCTGCCAGGCTTCTTTGTCTGGGTGATTCTCCAGGCAAGACTACCAAAGGGGGATGCCTTACCCTTTTAAGTGAAGTGAGTGAAGTCGCTCAGTCATGTCTCACTCTCTGCAACCCATGGACTGTAGACTACCAGGTTCCTCCATCCATGGGATTTTCCAGGCAAGAATACTGGAGTGTGTTGCCATTTCCTTCTCCAGGAGATCTTCCTGACCCAGGGATTGAACCCAGGTCTCCTGCATTGTAGGCAGACTCTTTACCATCTGAGCCACTACAGAAGCTCTGGAGGGGGATGCCTTACCCTTCTATAGCACCATATATCCTGCTACCCTAGTTGCCAGCTCCCCTGAGTACATGCTGTTCCCAGGGCTCCTGCAACCCAAGCAGCTGTGCCACCCCCACACGTGGACTTCACTAGGGCAGACACAAGTCCTGCAGGGCATCCTCAGGAGCAAACACCTATGGACAGTCCATATGCAGAGGTGGAGATAAAACCACAGTTGAAACTCAGGGGCAGAGTGGCTAAGGAAGAGGACCCAAAACCTTTCCAGAAGCTGCAGATCAAATCCATCTGATCAACTAGGCAGACTCCATGTCCATGGTACATATAAAAGGACAGTGGAGCTTCTACAAAAGAAAACACATTGGTCCTGAGAGCAGGACCAGATTAGAGTCCAAGCTGCCCCCACAGCAGGTCCAGAGACCATCCCATTGATAGAGGGCATCCTAGGGAGGCAAGGTAGACTGGGACTTCCAACAAGGAAAAGGGCACTGACAG
>SJYC01075061.1:0-14906 GCA_006408675.1 Madoqua kirkii | reverse complement strand
ATAAAAAATTTTAATTTGTTATAATTTTTTCTGCATTTATTCCTTTGTTTGCTTTTCCTACCTTTCTTTTCCCATTGTAGTTAATCTTAAATATATATAAATCTTCATCTATCTCTATTCAGCTTTGTGTTTACATTCTTCCTTTTCTTTCTTTTTATCACCATATTTGTTCATTTGTTTGTTTTTATTGCTTTATTCCCTAATTGGCATCTTCCTTTAGTTTTGTTTCCCAGTTTGTGCTTTAGTTAGTTCTGTTTTTAACTGATGGATATAATTTTTTGTTTCCTTTGTTTGCTTGGTCAGTATATTGTACTTCACTTTTTGAGGGGCTGTTTTGGCCTTGTTTATGGGTGCATATGTATGTTTGTATACTCCATTATTTCAGTTATTATTTGCCTGATTTTGTAATTGTTATTTGTCTTGGGTGCATCTTTGGTTTTTAGTTTTTGTGTATTTGCTTTAATCCAATTGAATTACATAACAAACCACCATTGAAATCACCATTCCCCAGCCAGAGGTCAAGCCCTGAACCTTTGGAGTGGGAGCACTGATTCCAAGACCCTAGGCTACCAACCACTTGTATACAGACCCAGTATCACCCAACTGCCAGTAGCACCCTGTGCAGGACACCTCATCCAAGCAATAAACATGACAAAAATAGAAACTTAATCATCAGCATATAGGATTACCACCTAAGTCAGCGCTGCTCATCAGAGGAAACAATAAAATCTCACCTCCTCCCACCCGAATGCAAGCACAAGTCATGCTCTACATGAATTTTACACAAGCCACTAGACCATACAATGGCAGAAACCAAAAAGGAGAAAGAATTCAACCTCAAAGCCAGGGAAAAGGACACCTCAAACACCTAAGTTAAAAAAAAAAAAAAAGTCAGAGAAATACTGTGCAAATGAAGGAACAACCTAGAAACACACAAATACAAATAAATAAAGAGGAAATATGAAACCTACCTGAAAAATAATTTAGATTAATGATAGTATAAAGATGGTCCAAGAGCAGAAGAAGATAGTGGAGGAATAAGACAGAGAGATCACCAGTCTCTGAACAAGCACATCAAAAACTCATCAAGATATGGAACAAGCAACTCCTACAAAGCAACTTTTAGGCAACAGCAGAAGACCCCAGGCCACCAGGGAGGCAGGCTAAGCTTGCTGGAATGAGGTAGGAGAGAGAATGGAGACAGAAATAAGGGAAAAGATGGAGAACTTCTGGAAGGGAGCTTGTGCCCCAAGAGAGAGAAGCAGTCCTGAAGCAGGAAGAGTTCCCATGCCCTGGGAAGCTCCCCCACTGGTGGCCCCAAGGGAGAGCTGAAGAATCTCAGGAAACAGGGCAAAACAGGGACTTAGAAGGCAGAAAACAGAGAAAGTTTCACTTCTCAGCCCATAAACAGCTCATGGACTGTGGCTCCAACCAGATGGCAGTCTTAGGGAACCAAAAGAAGCCCACAGAAGCCCCATAGCATAGTGGGCAGGCCCAGGATGCTGATAGAAAGGCAGCATACAAACCTCTCCAGTGCACACAAATCACAGGGTGCAGAGGGTGGGCTGGGGAGATGAAAGAAGAACGCACAAGCCCCACAATGTAGAGAGCAGGCCAGTGAAGTGCACACAAACCCTGACATAGAGGGCGGGCGTGGTGAGCCAAGACAATTGCACACAAGCTCCATCACACAAGCTCAGGGGGCTGAGGGAAGCCCACACAAGTCTCTGCAGAGGGCAGGGTCAGGGAGCTGGGGAAAGATCCACATAAGCCCCTACCAAGCAAGCTTTGACTTGCAGTGTAGGGCAGAACTGGGGAACAGAAGCACTGGCAAAGATTCCAAGGACAAGTTCAGGGCTAGTGGCAATGAAGATATGCTAAGAGGGCCACTTCAACATGCTGCAAAAACAGAGGCTGCAACGTGGCTGCATGTCTAATACTGCCAAAGCCAGAAGGACTGTGCAAAGACATACTGAGCCCATAGAAACCCCAAAACTTACTACTAGACACTGCATTGCCCTTTAGAGAGATGTGTGTGTGTGTGTGTGTGTGTGTGTGTGTGTGTTAGTTGCTCAGTTGTGTCTGACTCTTTGTGACCCCATAGACTGTGGCCCTCCATGCTTCTTTGTCCATGGGATTCTCCAGGCAAAAATACTGGAGTGGACTGTCATTTCCTTCTCCAATTAGAGAAATGAGATCCAGCTATATCAACCAGAACACAAGTACAAGCTCCTCTAGACAGGAAAACATCACAAGACACTATTCCAATCTCATCCATGGGGGCAGCCTCCATAACCAAGAAGAACATCAAACTTGAGAAATTGTCTTCCTTATAAATGACAATGTTAATTCCCCTTACATATTTCTACCTTCACATTAGGCTTTTGCAGTGCTGTAGTGTTTTTTCTCACTAAAAAAGAGTTCATTTTAAGATTTTTTATTTTTATTTTTTTAAATACTTTATTCCATTTTACAACACTGCATTGGTTTTGCCATGCACTGACATGAATCAGCCACAGGTGTACACAATCTCTCAATGCCAAAGCCCCCTCCCACCTCCCACTCCACACCATCTCCCCAGATCATCCCGTACACCAGCCCCCAAGCAACCTGTATCCTGTATTGAATATAGACTGGCGCTTCATTTCTCATATGATACTATACATGTTTTAGTGCCATTCTCCCAAATCTTCCCACCCTCTCCCTCTCCCTCAGAGTCCAAAAGTCCGTTCTATACCTCTGTGTCTCTTTTGTTGTCTCACTTACAGGGTCATCATTACTATCTTTCTAAATTCCATATATATGTGTCAGTATACTGTATTGGTATTTTTCTTTCTGGCTAACTTCACTCTGTATAATCAGCTCCAGTTTCATCCATCTCAATAGAACTGAGTCAAGTTTATTCTTTTTAAGGGCTGAGTAATACTCCATTGTGTATATGTACCACAGCTTTCTTATCCATTCATCTGCTGATGGACATCTAGGTTGTTTCCATGTCCTGGCAATTATAAAAAATGCTGCAATGAACATTGGGGTACATGTGTCTCTTTCAATTCTGGTTTCTTTTTCACCATTTTTTTTGGTATGTGATTTTTCTGATTGTGTTTTTTATATATTCCACTGCTTTTCTTATAGTTGATTAGTGGCAGTGGCCATTCCTGAAGATATATAAATCTTTTTCACGTATGTCTATTTATCTTTTCTTCTCTGTTTTTTCTTTTCTTTTACTTCTTTTTAAAAAAATTATTTTTTTTTGTTGAAGAATAATTGCTTTATAGAATGTTGCTGTTTTCTGTCAAACTTCAACATGAATCAGCCATCAGTTCAGTTGAATTTAGTCACTCAGTCGTGTCGACTCTTTGGGACCCCATGAATTGCAGCATGCCAGGCCTCCCTGTCCATCACTAACTCCAGGAGTTCACTCAGACTTACGTCCATCGAGTCAGTGATGCCATCCAGCCATCTCATCTTCTGTCGTCCCCTTCTTCTCCTGCCCCCAATCCCTCCCAGTCCATAGGTATACATATATCTCCTCCTTTTTGAAACTCCTTCCCATCTCCCTCCCCTTTCCACCCCTCTAGATTGATCAGAGCCCGTTTTTGAGTTTCCTGAGACATGCAGAAATTTCCCATTGATTATCTATTTTACATATGGTAATATGTTTCCATGTTACTATTTCCATACATCTCACCCTCTGCTCCCTTCTCCCCATGTCCATAAGTCTGTTCTCTATGTCTTCCTTTTTGAAACTCCTTCCCATCTCCCTCCCCTTTCCACCCCTCTAGATTGATCAGAGCCCGTTTTTGAGTTTCCTGAGACATGCAGAAATTTCCCATTGATTATCTATTTTACATATGGTAATATGTTTCCATGTTACTATTTCCATACATCTCACCCCTGCTCCCTTCTCCCCATGTCCATAAGTCTGTTCTCTATGTCTTTTTCTCCATTGCTGCCCTGTAAATAAATTCTCCAGTGCCATTTTTCTAGATTCCACATATATATATATATATATATGTTAGGATATGGTATTATCTTTCACTTTATGACTTATTTCATTCTGTATAATAGATTCTAGGTTTATACATCTCATTAGAACTGACACAAATGCATTCCTTTTTATGGATGAATAATATTCTATTGTGTATATGTACCACACATCTTTATTTATTCATCTGTCGATGGACATTTAGGTTGCTTCCATGTTATACCTATTGTAAATAATGCTGCAGTGAAAAACGGGACACATGTGTCTCCTTCAATTTTGGTTTCCTCAGGGTATATGCCTAGGAGTGGGATTGCTGGGTCACATGATGGTTTTATTCCTAGCTTTCTAAGGAATCTTTATACCGTCTTCCATAGTGGCCGTATCAATTTACATTCCCATCAATAGTGCAAGAGTTCCCTTTTCTTCAAACACTATTCAGCATTTATTTTCTGGAGATCATTTTTTTATTTGAAATTAATTTTGTTATTTTAATTGTAGGCTAATTACTTTACAATATTGTAATGGTTTTTGTCATACATTAACATGAATCAGCCATGGGTATTTGTAGATTTTTTGATGAGGGCCATTCTGACTGGTGTGAGATGGTATCTCATTGTAGCTTTGATTTGCATTTCTAAAAATGAGCAATGTTGAGCATCTTTTGATGCGTTTGTTAGCCATCTTTATGTCCTCTTTGGAGAAAAGTCTGCTTAGATCTTTTTCCCACTTTTTGATTGGGTTGTTTGTTTTTCTGGTGTTGACTTGTAGAAGCTGTTTGTATATTTTGGAAATTAATCCTTTGTCAATTGTTTCATTTGCTATTATTTTTTCCAATTTTGAGGATTGCCTTTTCACTTTGCTTATACTTTCCATTGCTGTGCAAAAACTTTTAAGTTTAATTAGGTCCCACTTGTTTACTTTTGTTTTTATTTAGGGAAGTCTGGCGTGTGTGATTCATGGGGTTGCAAAGAGTCAGACACAACTGAGCGATTGAACTGAACTGAACTGATATATAACTTTTGAATAGCTTTCAATGCAGGACAACAAGTTTCTAAATTATCTCCTTAATTATTAATATTCATAAGAGTATAAATCTATTCCTACTCCAGATAGTTAAATCTAATATTCTTCTCCATTGCATTTTGTGAGTTTGTGTCTATGTGTGTTTGTAGAGTGTGCTAGAGAAAATACAGTTCTATTCCTTTACAATCACTCTACCAAGAGTTGTCACAGTTAACTTAAGGGCATACTTGGCTGGGGAGACGATACAGTATCTTCTTGGAGCTTTAGTTTGTACAGCTGAGGGCAGTTGATAGAAATGGGAATCTTTGTCGGATGCACGGCAGCACAGCTAGAAGCATTTCTGTACTCTCTTCTAGTTTAGCTGGATATTGTAACTCATGTTGACATGAGGGGTCCTGCTGGAAATTCAGTATTCTGTTTCCAATTTGTACATCTAAAAAGAAATGAATGAGCATTCCTCTGTATCCTCCTGTAGTCTGGGAGGTGGTGAGGACTATCCAGCGAATGTGGACATAGAGATGGAAAATCTGTATTGAAGATGACACAGCTGCCTGACAGTCTTGAATTTCTTACTGGAGAACACTTGATATTAAACAAAACAAAATTGCCTGTAAGACAGTGTATAGTTATGTCTTTTTAGACCATCTTTATTTTATAAAAACAACATATCATCATAAATTATTGTTTTACGATACTTATATTTCTTAGTAATTACAAAAATCAGCAAGAGATAGAGAGAATGTAGAGAACATGTGGTGCAGACTTGTATGGTTTTGCTTGTTGCATCAAACTTCTTGAGTGGCAGGCAGAAAGGTTTAGCTCAATTAGAAAGTTACCTGGGGAAGAAACTGATCCCAAGAGTAAGAATAATTTCTATTTAAAGAGAAATTATTTCTGTGTTGTCTGTCATGATCTCTCCATTTTCATTTCTAATTTTATTGATTTGATGATATTGAAGAATCCTTGCATCCCTGGGATAAAGCCCACTTGGTCGTGGTGTATGATCTTTTTAATGTGTTGTTGGATTCTGATTGCTAGGATTTTGTTCAGAATTTTTGCATCTATGTTCATCAGTGATATCGGCCTATAGTTTTCTTTTTTTGTGGCATCCTTGTCAGGTTTTGGTATTAGGGTGATGGTGGCCTCATAGAATGAGTTTGGTAGTTTTCCTTCCTCTGCAATTTTCTGGAAGAGTTTCAGTAAGATAGGTGTTAGCTCTTCTCGAAATTTTTGGTAGAATTCAGCTGTGAAGCTGTCTGGACCTGGGCTTTTGTTTGTTGGAAGATTTCTGATTACAGTTTCAATTTCCATGCTTGTGATGGGTCTGTTAAGATTTTCTATTTCTTCCTGGTTCAGTTTTGGAAAGTTGTACTGTTCTAAGAATTTGTCCATTTCTTCGAAGTTGTCCCTTTTGTTGGCATATAGTTGCTGATAGTAGTCTCTTATGATTCTTTGTATTTCTGTGTTGTCTGTTGTGATCTGTCCATTTTCATTTCTAATTTTGTTGATTTGATTTTTTTTCTCTTTGTTTCTTGATGAGTCTGGCTAATGGTTTGTCAATTTTATTTATCCTTTCAAAGAACCAGCTTTTTGCTTTGTTGATTTTTGCTATGGTCTCTTTTGTTTCTTTTGCATTTATTATTTCTGGACTTTCTATCTTGTTCCGTTGTCTATGTTTCTGTTTTTGTGCCCATACCATAACTTCTTGATGACTGTAGCTTTGTAGTATAACCTGAAGTTAGGAAGCTTGATTCCTCCAGCTCCAGTCTTCTTTCTCAAGACTGCTTTGGCTATTTGGGGTCTTTTTGTGTTTCCATATGAATTGTAAAATATTTGTCTCTAATTCTGTAGAAAGTGCCATTGGCAATTTAATAGGGATCTCATTAAATTGTAGTATAGTCATTTTCAGAATATTGATTCTCCCTACTCAGGAACAAGGAATATCTCACATCTGTGTATGTCATCTTTGATTTCTATCACCAAGGTCTTATAATTTTCTATACACAGTTGTTTTGTCACCTTAGGTAAGTTTATTCCTAGATATTTAATTCTTTTTGTTGCAATAGTGAATGGGATTGATTCCTTAATTTCTCTTTCTGGTTTTTCATTGTAAGAATATAGAAATGCAAGTGATTTCTGTGTATTGATTTTGTATCCTACAACTTCACTGATTAGCTCTAGTAATTTTCTGATACTGCTTTAGGGTTTTCTATGCACAGTATCATGTCATCTGCAAACAGTGAGAGCTTTACATCTTTTTCAATCTGGATTTTTTTTTTTCTTTTTCTTCTCCAATTGCTGTAGCTAGGACTTCCAGAATGATGTTGAATAATAGTGGTAAAAGTGGACACCTTTGTCTTGTTCCTGATCGTAGGGGGAATACTTTCAGTTTTTTACCATTGAGAATATTGTTTGCTGTAGGCTTATCATATATGGCCTTTACTATGTTGAGATAGGTTCCTTCTAGGCACATTTCTTGAAGAAATCATAAATAAATATAAATCATAAATAAATTTAATCATAAATAGGTGCTGAATTTTTTTCAAAGGCTTTTTCTGCATCTATTGAGATGATCATATGTTTTCTACATTTCCATTTGTTAACATGGTGCATCACATTGATTGATTTCCATATATTGAAGAACCCTTGCATCCCTGGAATAAACCCAACTTGACCATGGTGCATAAGCTTTATAATGTGCTGCTGAATTCTATTTACTAACATTTTGTTGAAGAATTTTGCATCTATTTTCATCAGTGATATTGGTCTGTAGTTTGTGTGTGTGTTGTCTTTGTCTGGATTGGTATCAGGGTGATGCTGGCCTCATAGAATGAGTTTGGAAGTATTCCTTCCTCTGCAATTTTTTGAAAAAAGTTTTAGAAGGATAGGCATTAGCTTTTCTCTAAATGTTTGATAGAATTCTCCTGTGAAGCCATCTGGTCCTGTGCTTTTGTTTTCTGGGAGATTTTTGATCACAGCTTCAATTTCAGTGCTAGTAATTGAGTTGTTCATAATTTCTATTTCTTCCTAGTTCAGTCTTGAAAGATTGAACTTTTCTAAGAATCTGTCCATTTCTTCCAGGTTATCTATTTTACTGCCATATAGTTGTTCATAATAGCTTCTTAAAGTCCTTTGTATTTCTTCATTGTCTGTTGTAACCTCTCCTTTTTCATTTATATTATTGTTGATTTGATTCTTTTTTCTTGATGAGTCTGGCTAAGGGTTTGTTAATTTTGTTTATCTTCGCAAAGAAACAGCTTTTAATTTTATTCATCTTTACTATTTTTTCTTTCATTTCTTTTTCTTTTATATCTGCTCAGATCTTTATGATTTCTTTCTTTCTACTAATTTTGGTTTATTTTTCCCAAGTGTTTTAGGTGTATAGTTAGGTTGTCCATTTGATGTTTTTCTTGTTTCTTGAGGTAGGATTGTATTGCTATGAACTTCCCTCTTAGAACTGCTTTTGTTTCATTCCATAGGTTTTGAGTTGCCGTATTTTCATTTTCATTTGTTTCTACAATTTTTTAATTTCCCTTTTAATTTCTTCAGTAACCCATTGTTTTTGTAGAAATGTGTTGTTTAATCTCCATGTGTTTGTGTTACTTATAGTTTGTTTTTTTTTTCTGGTAATTGTTATCTAGTCTCATCATGTTGTGGTCAGAGAAGATGCCTGATATCATTTCAATTTTTTTAAATTTACTGAGGTTTGATTTGTGATTCAAGTTGTGGTCTATCTTGGAGAATGTTTCATGTGCACTTGAGAAGGTGTATTCTTCTGCATTTGGATGGAATATCCTGAAAATATCAATGAGATTTATATCATCTAATGTATAATTTAATACTTGCATTTCATTATTATTTTCATTCCATAGGTTTTGAGTTGCCGTATTTTCATTTTCATTTGTTTCTACAATTTTTTAATTTCCCTTTTAATTTCTTCAGTAACCCATTGTTTTTGTAGAAATGTGTTGTTTAATCTCCATGTGTTTGTGTTACTTATAGTTTGTTTTTTTTTTCTGGTAATTGTTATCTAGTCTCATCATGTTGTGGTCAGAGAAGATGCCTGATATCATTTCAATTTTTTTAAATTTACTGAGGTTTGATTTGTGATTCAAGTTGTGGTCTATCTTGGAGAATGTTTCATGTGCACTTGAGAAGGTGTATTCTTCTGCATTTGGATGGAATATCCTGAAAATATCAATGAGATTTATATCATCTAATGTATAATTTAATACTTGCATTTCATTATTAATTTTCTGTTTTAATGATATGTCCTTTGGTGTGAGTGGGGTGTTAAAGGCTCCCTCTATTATTGTGTTACTGTCAGTTTCTCTTCTTACATCTGTTAGTGTTTGTCTTATGTATTGAGGCATTCTTGTGTGGGGTGCATAGACATTTACAAGCTGGAATCAAGATTGCTGGGAGAAATATCAATAACCTCAGATATGCAGATGACACCACCCTTATGGCAGAAAGTGAAGAGGAACTAAAAAGTCTCTTGATGAAAATGAGAGGAGAGTGAAAAAGTTAGCTTAAAGCTCAACATTCAGAAAACGAAGATCATGGCATCTGGTCCCATCACTTCATGGCAAATAGATGGAGAAACAGTGAAAACAGTGTCAGATTTTATTTTTCTGGGCTCCAAAGTCACTGTAGATGGTGACTGTAGCCATGCAATTAAAAGACGCTTACTCCTTGGAAGGAAAGTTATGACCAACCTAGATAGCATATTCAAAAGCAGAGACATTACTTTGCCAACTAAGGTCCGTCTAGTCAAGGCTATGGTTTCTCCAGTGGTCTTGTATGGATGTGAGAGATGGACTGTGAAGAAAGCTGAGAGCTGAAGAACTGGTGCTTTTGAACTGTGGTGTTGGAGAAGACTATTGAGAGTCCCTTGGACTGCAAGGAGATCCAACTAGTCCACCCTAAAGGAGATCAGTCCTGGGTGTTTATTTGAAGGACTTTTGCTGAAGCTGAAACTCCAATACTTTGGCCACCTCATGTGAAGAGTTGATCACTGGAAAATACTCTGATGCTGGAAGGAATTGGGGGCAAGAGGAGAAGGAGAGGACAGAGGATGAGATAGATGGATCGATGGACATAAATCTGAGTAAACTCCAGGAGTTGCTGATGGACAGGGAGGCCTGGTGTGCTGTGATTCATGGGGTCACAAAGAGTTGGGCATGACTGAGTGACTGAACTGAACTGAACTGACTGATGTCTTCCTCTTGGATTAATCATTTGATCATTATTTAGTGTCTTTCCTTATCTCTTTTAATCTTTTTTGTTTTAAGGTCTATTTTGTCTGATATGAGGATTGCTACTCCAGCTTTCCTTTGCTTACCATTTTCATGGAATATATTTTTCCATCATCTCACTTTCAGTCTATATGTGTCTTGAGGTCTGAAGTGGGTTTCTTGTAAACAGTATATATGGGTCTTGTTTTCATTTCTATTCAGCCAGTCTGTGTCTTTTGGTTGGAGCATTTAATCCTTTTAATTTTAAAGTAATTATTGATATATATGTTCCTATTGCCATTTTCTAATTGTTTGCCATTGATTTTGTCTATCTTTTTCCCTCTGTTATATTTCTTCACTCTATAAGTCCCTTTAACATTTGTTGTAAGGCTGGTTTGGTGATACTGAATTCTCTTAACTTTTGCTTGTCTGAAATGCATTTTATTTCTCCATCAATTTTGAATGAGATCCTTGCTGTGTACAGTAATCTTGGCTGTAGATTTTTCCATTTCAGTACTTTAAATATATCCTGCCATTCCTTTCTGGCCTGCAGACTTTCTGCTGAAAGACCCACTGTTAAGCATATGGGGTTTCCGTTGTATGTTTCTTGTTGCTTCTCCCTTGCTTCTTTTAATATTCTTTCTTTGTGTTTAGTCTTTGTTAGTTTGATTAGTATGTGTCTTGGTGTGTTTCTCCTTGGGTTTATCCTGTATGAGACTCTTTGTGCCTCTTGGACTTTTTTGACTATCTTCTTTTCCATGTTGGGGAAATTTTCAACTGTAATCTCTTCAAAAATTTTCTCATACACTTTATTTTACTCTTTTTCTTCTGGGACCCCTATAATTTGAATGTCGGTGCATTTAATATGACCCCAGAGGTCTCTTTAGACTGTCCTCAGCTGTTTTCATTCTTTTTACTTTATTCTGCTCTTCAAAAGCTATTTTCACCATTTTATCTTCCAGCTCACTGGTTCGCTCCTCTGCTTCAGATATGCTACTATTGATTCCTTCTAGAGTACTCTTAATTTCAGTAATTGTGCCGTTTTCTTCTGTAAGGTTATTCTTTAGTTGTTCTTCTAGGTCTTTGTTAATTGATTCTTGCATTTTCTCCATTTTGTTTTCAAGGTTTTTGATCATCTTTACTATCATTATTCATAATTCTTTTTCAGGTAATTTTTCTATTTCCTCTTCATTTGTTTCAACTTCTGTGTTTCTAGTGTTCTTTTATTTGTGCAGCATTTCACTGCCTTCTCGTTTTGTTTTTTTTTTTTTTAAGTTATTGTTTTTTGGAGTCTCCTTTTCCCAGGCTTCAAGGAAAGTTGAATTCTTTAGTTGAAAAAGGTTGAATTTTTCTTCCTGTCGGTTTCTGTCCTTCTAAATTTGGTCCAGTGGTTTGTGTGAACTTCGTACAGAGTGAGATTTGTGCTGAGTTTTTCTTTTTTGTTTGTTCTAGTGTTCTTTTATTTGTGCAGCATTTCACTGCCTTCTCGTTTTGTTTTTTTTTTTTTTAAGTTATTGTTTTTTGGAGTCTCCTTTTCCCAGGCTTCAAGGAAAGTTGAATTCTTTAGTTGAAAAAGGTTGAATTTTTCTTCCTGTCGGTTTCTGTCCTTCTAAATTTGGTCCAGTGGTTTGTGTGAACTTCGTACAGAGTGAGATTTGTGCTGAGTTTTTCTTTTTTGTTTGTTTGTTTTTCCTCTGATGGGCAAAGCTGAGTAAGATAGTACTCCTGTCTGCTGATGTTTGGGTTTGTATTTTTGTTTTGTTGTTTAGATGAGGCATCCTGCGCAGGGTGCTACTGGTGGTTGGGAGATGCCAGGTCTTGTATTCAAGTGGTTTCTTTTGTGGGAGTTCTTACTATTTGATATTCCCTAGGGCTAGTTATCTGATAGTCTAGGGTCTTGGAGTCAGTGCTCCCACTCCAATAGTTCAGGATTTGACCTCTGGTCAGGAACAAATATTCCCCAAGTGCTTTGTTATGGCATTAAGGGAGAGTATCCAAAAACGAGAAACCAAAGATGAACCCCAGACAAATGGCAATTACAAAACCAGGCAAATAATAATTGAAATAATGGAATATACACATATACATATGTTATGAGCAAAGTGAAAACAGTCCAACAAAAATAAAGTATACTAGATTGATCCAGCAAACAAAGGAAAAAAATATTTACCATTTAAGAACAAAACAAATTTAAGGACAAACTGGAAAACTAAACTAAAACCATGTGCCAAGTGGCAAATAAAGCAATGAAAACAAAACTACAAATATGTTGAGAGGAAAGGAAAGAAAGAAAAAATTAAAAGAAAAGAAAAGAAAATCCAAAAGAATCTATAGAACAAGTCAAAAAATAAGAATAATAAATGTTTTTCTTGAATCACTGCTGTCAGAGTCATTTCCTGTGTTTGGAATCTCAGTCCATCTTACCTCCCTAGGATGCTCTCCAACACTATGCTGATCCCTGGACCTGCTGTGGGGGTTGCTCAGATTCTAATCTGGTCCTACTCCTGTGTATTCTTGCCTTCAATGTCCACAGCTATGAGAAATAGTGTGTTTTATTTTGTGGGAGTTTTCAATGGCCTTTTATATATCCCATAGACACACAGAATCTGCTTATTTGATCATGTAGATCTAATCTGCAGCTTGTATAGCTGGTGGGAAGGTTTTGGGTCTTCTTTAGCCACATTGCCCCTGGGTTTCAATTGTGGTTCTATTTCCACCTCTACATGGGGTCTTCCACTGTGGTTTAGTTCCTGAGGCTGCTCTGGAGGGCTTGGGCTTGCCCCTCTGAGGACCAGGTGTGGAAGTGGTGCAGCTACTTGGGTCGCAGGGGTTCTGGCAGCACCAAGTACTCAGGGGGCTTGGCGGCTAGGTCAGTAAGAAATATAGTTCTCTAGAAGGGTATGACAACCAGTATTGGCCAATACACTCCGTTATTCTTTCCTGGAGAACCCCCTCTCTGACAGAGAAATCTGGCATCCCACAGTCTACAGAGCTGCAAAGAGTTGGACAGGACCAAACCTACCCTGCATGCATAAACACAAGCTTTTGTTGTTGTTGTTGTTGTTGTTGTCGTCTTGTTTTTGCCTGGGGCAGCTCTGTCCCAGTGAGAGGTGATTGTGAAGGTGGTGTAGCTGCTTGGCTTGCAGGCACCCTGGCAGCACCAAGTATTCAGGGACACAGATTGTCTCTGTAACAGGAGTTACGGCCCTATCAGTCTTTTTTCAAGCCTCTTGTGGCTGGCGATCAGAAGGCCTCTTTGGCCTGTCTTTCTCCATAGCTCCACCCATTCAGGCATTTAGGTAGATCCCTTGCCTGGGGTTCTTCTCTGTTGTTCGGTGCATCAGGCACACAGAGGGCCCCCCCCCCGACTGGGGTCCTACTCTGTAGATCAGTGTATTAGGCGTTTGATGAGCCAGCCTCACTATTGTTCAGCTGCCAGATGTTGGTGTGTGGAGAAGAGAGGGGCTATAGTGATAGCTCTACCTCCTATGCGTGACCCAGCAGTATCGCCTTTCTTCCATGGCTGCCTGGCTTTCCTGCACAGGCATTTCCCACCACAATCTCCTCCCTCACATACCCTCAATCTGTCTCTCCATAGTCAATAGCAGCCCTTGCACTGGGATTGCTCCACAATCCCTAAACTCCAATTCCCAGCCACTGCCCCTTCCAGGAGGCCTGTGTTCCTGCCCAGCGTATGTATGGCTGTGGCAAGGACTGTCTGATTCTCATTCCATTTAGGCTGCCACAGTGATTGCTCCACAATCCCTAAACTCCAATTCCCAGCCACTGCCCCTTCCAGGAGGCCTGTGTTCCTGCCCAGCGTATGTATGGCTGTGGCAAGGACTGTCTGATTCTCATTCCATTTAGGCTGCCACAGATTAGCTGTTTCACTCTCAGCCTTAAATGTTTCTCCTCTGATTCAGACAATTGCCCCGCTGTGGGGATCGGACCCCTGCTTCAGTTCCCCCACCTGCCAAGGACAGTTCCAGTCCTACTAACACTTTTATTTTTCCCCTTATTTCCTTTATCCTATCAGTTTTTCTTGGTCCTATATATTATTTTCCACTGGTCAGGTATTCCTGTCTGCTCTCATCTGGTGTTCTGCATGCACTTCTGTGTCTGAAGGTGTATTCCTGATGTATCCTTGGAGAGAGATGTACTCCTTGTCCACCTACTCCTCCACCATCTTGTTCTCTTCTTCTTTTTTTTTTAAATCTCTTTTCCAACTCTTCCTTTTTAGTTTACTATCCCTTCTCCTCTTTTTTCCCTCTTTTTTATTCTCCATTTTTTCCTTTATTCTTTTTTCACCAAGTAAGTTAAGTTGTTGAGCTCTCTTTGCTATATTCCCCAGTTGGCACTCTGTTCAGGTTCAGTTTTCTGGACTGAGCATTATCTAGCTGTGCTTTTAATTGGTCAATATCAATCAAGAATTGGTCAATATTGGTCAAGAAGGCATTAGTCTCCACAATTTACAAACAGTTTATGCAGCACAATATAAAAATGCTGGATTTAGAAAAGGCAGAGAAACCAGAGGTCACAGTGCCAACATCCGTTAGGTCATAGAAAAAGCAAGAGAGTTCCAGAAGAACATCTACATCTGCTTTATTGACTAGGCCAAAGACTGACTATGTGTATCACAACAAACTGTGACAAATTCT
>SJYC01075051.1:0-10309 GCA_006408675.1 Madoqua kirkii | reverse complement strand
CGCTTTAACCTCTAAGCCACTAGGGAAGCAGGGAACCACAAAAGACCCGCCAATGCCAAAGAAAGCTTGAAAAAGAAAAAAACTGGAGGTATCATGCTTTCTGATCTCAAACTACATTACAAAGCTATAGTAATCAAATCAGTATGGTATCAGTACATATGGAATAGAACAAAGCCCAGAAATAAAGCTACACATGTAATGGACAATTAAATTATGACAAAAAGCAAAGAATATACAGTGAAAAAAAGCATAGTTTCTTCAATAAATGGTGCTAGGAAAACGGTGGTCACATGCAAAAAAATGAAATTAGACTACTATCTCACACCATACACAAAATTTAATTCAAATTAATTAGACTTACAATAAGATCTGAAATGACAAAAGCCATAGAAGAAAACATGCCATATAATCTTTAATATTGGTCATAGCAATACCTTTCTGAATATGTTTCCTCAGGTAAAGGAAAATAAATAAATAAATAGCATGACATCAAACTAAAAAGATTTTGCCAAGTGACAGAAAATATCAACAAAAGGAAAAGACTTCCTACTAAGGAGGAGAGAATATTTGTAAACAATTTATCCAAAAAGGGGTAAGTATTCAAATATACAAGTTCAGTTCAGTTATCCAGTCGTGTCTGACTCTTTCCAACCCCATGGACTGCAGCATGTCAGACCTCCCTGCCCATCATCAACTCCCGGAATTTACACAAACTCATGTCCATTGAGTGGATGATGCCATCCAATCATCTCATCCTCTGTTCCCTTCTCATCTCACCTTTACTCTTTCCCAGAATTAAGGTCTTTTCCAATGAGTCAGTTCTTCACATCAGGTGGCCAGAGTACTGAAGTTTCAGCTTCAGCATCAGTCCCTCCAAAGAATATTCAGGACTGATTTCCTTTAGGATGGACTGGTTGGATATTCATGCTGTCCAAGGGACTCTCAAGAGTCTTCTCCAACACCACAGTTAAAAAGCATCGGTTCTTCAGTGCTCAGTTTTCTATATAGTCCAGCTCTCACATACACACACGACTAATGGAAGAACCATAGCATTGACTAGATGGATCTTTGTTTGCAAAATAATGTCTCTGCTTTTAATATGCTGTCTAAGTTGGTCACAACTTTTCTTTCAAGGAGCACGTGTTTTATTTTATTTCTTCTTTAATTTCATGACTGCAGTCACCATCTACAGTGATTTTGGAGCCAAAAAAGGTCTGCCACTGTTTTCATTGTTTCCCCATCTATTTGCCATAAAGTGATGTGTCCAGATGCCATGATCTTGTTTTCTGAATGTTGAGTTTTAAGCCAACTTTTTCACTCTTCTCTTTCACTTTCATCAAGGGGCTCTTTAGTTCTCCACTTTTGGCCATAAGTGTGGTGTCATCTGCATGTCTAAGGTTATTGATATTTGTTGCAGCAATCTTGATTCCACCTTGTGCTTCATTCAGCCCAGCATTTCACATGACATAATCTGCATATAAGTTAAATAAGCAGAGTGAAAATATACAGCTTCGATATACTGCTTTCCTGATTTGAAACCAGGCTCTTGTTTCATGTCCAGTTCTAATTGTTGTTTCTTGACCTCCATATATATTTGTCAGGAGGTAGCTCAGGTGGTCTGGTATTCCCATCTCTTTAAGAATTTTCCACAGTTTGTTGTGATCCACATGTCAAAGTTTTTGGCATAGTCAATAAAGCAGAAATAGATGTTTTTCTGGACTTCTCTCACTTTTTCAATGATCCAACAGATGTTGGCAATTTGATTTCTGGTTCCTCTGCCTTTTTAAAATTCAGCTTGTACATATGGAATTTCATGGTTTATGTACTGTTGAAGCCTGCCTTGGAGAATTTTGAACATTACTTTACAAGCCTGTGAGATAAGCGTGATTGTGTGGTAGTTTGAGCGTTCTTTGGCATTGCCTTTCTTTGGGATTGGAATGACAACGGACCTTTTCCAGTCCTGTGGCCACTGCTGAGTTTTCCAAATTTGCTGGCATATTGAGTGCAGCACTTTCACACCATCATCTTTCAGGATTTGAAATAGCTCAACTGGAATTCCATCATATCCACTAGCATTGTCATACTGATGCTTCCTAAGGCCCACTTGACTTCACATTCCAGCTAGATGAGTGATCATACCATCTTCATTATCTGGGTTATGAAGATCTTTTTGCATAGTTCTGTGTATTCTTGTCACCTCTTCTTAATATCTTCTGTTTCTGTTAAATCCAAACCATTTCCATCCTTTATTGTGCCTATCTTTGCATGAAATGTTTCCTTGGTATCCCCAATTTTCTTGAAGAGATCTCTAGTTTTTCCCATTCTATTGTTTTCTTCTATTTCCTTGCATTGATCACTGAGGAAGGCTTTCTTATTTCTCCCTTTCTATTCTTTGAATCTCTGCCTTCAAACGGGTATATCTTTTCTTTTCTCCTTTGCCTTTTGGTTGTCTTCTTTTCACAGCCATGTGTAAGGCCTCCTCAGACAACCACTTTGCCTTTTTGCATTTATTTTTCTTGGGCATGGTCTTAATCACTGCCTCCTGTACAATGTCATGAACCTCCATCCATAGTTCTTCAGGCACTCTATCAGATCTAATCCCTTCAATCTACTTGTCACTCTCACTGTATAATTGTAAGGGATTTGATTTAGGTCATACCTGAATGGTCTAGTGGCTTTCCCTGCCTTCTTCAACTTAAGTCTGAATTTGGCAATAAGGAGTTCATGATCTAAGCCACAGTCAGCTCCCATTTTCATTTCTGACTGTATAGAGCTTCTCCATCTTTGGCTGCAAATAATATAATCAATCTGATTTCAGCATTGACCATCTGGTGATGTCCTTATGTAGAGTTTTCTCTTGTGTTGTTGGAGGAGGGTGCTTGTAATGACCAGTGCATTCTCTTGGCAAAACTGTATTAGCCTTTGCTCTGCTTCATTCTCTGTACTGCAAGACCAAATTTGCCTGTTACTCCAGGTATCTCTTCATTTACTACTTTTGCATTTCAGTTCCCTGTAATGAAAATGACCTTTTGGGGTGTTAGTTCTACACACACACACACACACACACACACACACACACATATATATATATTCCATATAAATAAACACCTAAAGAAAACAAAGAAAAGCCAAACAAACAATTTAAAAATGGGCAGGGCAGCTGAATAAACAGGTATACAAAGAAGATATATAGGTGGTCAAAAGGCACATGATAAGATGCTCAACACCAAGAAATGTGAATCATGATATATCACCTTACTCTTCTCAAAATGTCTATCAACCTATCAACCAAAAGCCAACAAATAACTAATGATGGCAAGGTTGCAGGAAAAGGGAACTATCGTGAACTACTGGTGGGAATGTAAATTGGTGCAACCATTATGGAAAACATTATAGAGATTCCTCAATAAACTAAGAATAGAATTACTATTTATAGCTATCCCGCTTATATGTTTTATCTAAAGAATATGAGAACGCAATTTCTAAAAGATACATGCAACCTATGTTCATTGCAGTGTTATTTATAATAATGAAGATATGGAAACAACCTAAGTAAAATATAATGTTGTATACCTGAAACTCATGTAATGCTCTAAATCAGTGCTACTTCAATAAAAAGTAAATTTAAAATAATATTGCCCGAATATCTAAGGTCATCAAGAAAATCACTTCAAATATAGTGAGTTAAAAGTAAAAGTATGGAAAACATAATACCACATGGAAATAGTACTGAAAGGAAAGCAGGAATGTCCGTGTTTGCTATCAGATGAAATAGACATAAGAGCAAAGAAAATATCAGAAGCAAAAAGGAAAATAATGTAGTTATAGCAAGACACAGCAACCTTAAGTATCAAAAATATCAGTGCACCAAAAAATAGAGCTTATAAATATGTGGAGACTTCCCTGATGGTCCAGTGGTTAAGAATGTGCCTTACAATGCAGAGGACACAGGTTCAATCAGAGAAGGCAATGGCACCCAACTCTAGTACTCTTGCATGGAAAATCCCATGGATGGAGGAGCCTGGTAGTCTGCAGTCCATGGGGTCACTAAGAGTTGGACACGACTGAAGTGACTTAGTAGCAGATTCAATCTCTGATCAGAGAACTAAGATTCCACATGTAGTGGAGCAACTAAGCCTGCACACCACGGCTACTGAAACCCAGGTGTTCTGGAACTCTTAAGTCACAACTAGAGAGTCTATGATTTGAAACAGAAGATCCTGCGTGCCCCAACTAAGACCTGACACAAACAAATAAATAAAATAATTTTTAAAATTATTAGTTGGTGATGGACAGGTATGCCTGGTGTGCTGCTGCCCATGAGGTCGCAGAGTTGGACGTGACTGAGTGACTGAACTGAACTGAACAGAAATATGTGAAGGAAACACTAAGAGATCTGAAATGAGAAACAGACAAATCCACAATTACAGTTCAAAATTTCAACAGTCCTCTTGCAATCAATGAGACAGAAAACAAGGATATAGAAGAATGATAGGAATTAATTCACATGTACTTAGAACAGTACATTCAAAAACAGAAGACTGCATATTCTTTTGAGGTGCCTACAAAACATGTCAAGGTAGACCATATCTTAGATCAAAGGCAAAATTCAAATTGTTTACAAGAACTGAAATAATATCAACTGTGTTTACCAATCACAATAAAATCAAACTAGAAAGCAATAACAGAAATATAATAAAAGACTATATAAACAGTTGAACATTAAGTGATAAACTTACTCAGCGTTCATGGACCAAAAATAAATCTCAAGGGAATTGAAAAATACATTGAACAGAATGAAGATAAATACATATCATTAAAACTAATGACACACAACTAACACAAGGCTGAGGGGAAATTTTATAGCAGACTACACCCTTAGAAAAATAGAGATATAGAATTCTATTTGACAAAATTATAGCAGTATTTTTTAATCTGTCTCCTAAGACAAAGAAAATAAAAGCAAAGATAAATAAATGGGTCATAATTAAAATTAAAAGCTTTTGCACAGCAAAGGAAAGTACAAACAAAACAATAAGACAGCCTACTGAATCGGAGAAAATATTTGCAAACAACATGACTGATTGGGGCTTAATATTAAAAATATCCAAACAGCTTATAAAACTCAATAGCAAAAAACAACCTGATTTAAAAATGGGCATAAGACCTAAGTAGACATTTTTACAATAGGACATGCAGATAACCAACAGGCACATAAAATGCCACTGTTGCTGCTGCTAAGGTGCTTCAGTCGTGTCCGACTCTGTGCGACCCCATAGACGGCAGCCCACCAGGCTCCTCCATCCCTGGGATTCTCCAGGCAAGATCACTGGAGTGGGTGGTTGCCATTTCCTTCTCCAATGCGTGAAAGTGAAAAGTGAAAGTGAAGTCACTCAGTCATGTCTGACTCTTAGAGACCCCATGGACTGCAGCCTACCAGGCTCTTCCATCCATGGGATTTTCCAGGCAAGAGTATTGGAGTGGGGTGCCATAAAATGATGCTACACACGACTAATCGTCACGAAAATATGTGACTTATTCATGTCTATGTATAGCAAAACCCACGATATTGTAAAGTAATTAGCTTCCAATTAAAATAAATTAGTTCAAAAACACAATAAGCTATCATCTCACACTTTTCAAAAAGGCTACCATTAAAAAGAAGCAAAACAACAAATTTTGGTGAGGATATGAAGAAAATGGAACCTCAAACACCACTGGTGGATGTTTGAGTTGATGCAGCCACTGTGGAAATCACCATGGCGTTTTCTCAAAAAACTAAAAATCAAATCACCATATGACCCAGAAATTCAATTGGGTATGCAGTGTCAAAACAAAAAGCACTAATTTGAAAAGATACATGTCCCCCAATGTTCATAGCATTATTTACAATGGCCAAGATACAGAAGCAACCTAAATGTTCATCAATACATTCTGGAACACTACTTAGCTCTAAAAAAAATAAATAAATAGAAAAGAAAGAAAATTTTGCCATTTACAAAATCATTGATGGACTTGAAGGGTATTGTATGTTATCACATATATGTGGAGTCTGAAAAATTAGTTAATATAACAAAAAGAAGCAGAGTCACAGACAGAGAGGACAAACTGTGTTTACCAGGGGGAAGAGAGAAGGGGAAGGGGTAAGACAGGGATAAGAGATTAAGAGATATAAACTATTACGTATAAGAAAATAAGCTAAAAGAATGTGTTGTACAAAACAAGGAATATAGCCAGTATTTTGTAGTAACAATTAAGGAATATAGCCTCTAAAAATTGTGAATCGCTGTGTTGAACAATGTAACATATAATAGCCTGAGACTGTGGACTTTTGGGGCAACTATAGACTCTGAGAGCGAATGCAAGTTGCAGCAAAGCAAGATCTGAGTCTGAGCTGACCCCACAATGTCCACAACAGGTCCAGAGACCTTCCTAGATATACTGGATGACTTTCTGAATAGACATATCGAATGTAGCTGAAAAAAAAAGAGGACTCACTTGGACATTTCCCCTCACTACCGCTCTACTTGATGTTAAGTTGATTCAGTCATGTTGGAATCTTTGCAACTTCATGGACGCAGCACACCAGGCTTCCTTGTTCTTCAGTATCTCCTGGCATTTACTGAAGCTCATCTCCATTGAGTCGGTGATGTAATCCAACCATCTCATCCTCTGTTGTCCACTTCTTCTCCCACCTTCAATCTTTCCCAGCATCAGGGTATTTTCCATTGAGTCAGCTCTTTGCATCAGGAGGCCAAAGTATTGGAGCTTCAACTACAGCATCAGTCCTTCCAATGAATATTCAGGATTGATTTCCTTTAGGATGGACTGGTTGGATCTCCTTGCGACCCAAAGGACTCTCAAGAGTCTTCTCTAACACCACAGTTCAAAAGCATCAATTCTTTGGCATTCAGCCTTCTTTATGGTCCAGTTCTCACATCCATACATGACTACTGGGAAAACCATAGCTTTGACTATTTGGACTGTTGTTGCAATGTAATGTCTCTGATTTTTAATATGCTTCTTAGGTGTGTCATTGCTTTTCTTCCAAGTAGCAAGCGTTTTCAATTTCATGCCTGAAATCACCAACCACAATGATTTTGGAGCCCAAGAAAATAAAGTCTAATTGTTTCCGTTGTTTCCCCATAAATTAGCCATGAATTGATGGGACCAGATTCCATGATCTTAGTTTTTTGAATGTTCAGTTTTAAACCAGCCTTTTAACTCTCCTCTTTCACCTTCATCAAGAGGTTCTTTAGATCCTCTTCGCTTTCTGCCATAAAGTTGGCATCATATACATATCTGAGGTTATGGATATTTTTCCTGGAAAACTTGATTCATGCTTTTGCCTCATCAAGCCTGGCATTTGGCACGATGTACTCTGCATAGAAAACTAAGATCACGGCATCTGGTCTCATCACTTCATGGCAAATAGATGGGGAAACAATGAAAACAGTGACAGACTTAATTTTCTTTGGCTCAAAAAATCACGGCAGCCAGTGACTGCAGCTATGAAATTAACAGACACGTGTTCCTTGGAAGAAAAGTTATGACCAACCTAGATAGCATATTAAAAGCAGAGACATTACTTTGTCAGCAAAAGTCTGTCTAGTCAAAACCATGGTTTTTTGAGTAGTCATGTATGGATGTGAGAATTGGACTATATAGAAAGCTGAGCACTGAAGAATTGATGCTTTTGAACTGTGGCACTGGAGAAGACTCTTCTTGGACAGCAAGGAGATCCAACCAGTCCATCCTAAAGGAAATCAGTCCTGAATATTCATTGAAGGACTGATGCTGAAGCTGAAACTCCAATACTTTTGCCACCTGATGTGAAGAACTGACTCATTGGAAATGACCTTGATGCTGGGAAAGATTGAAGGTGGAAGAAGGGGACAACAGAGGATGAGATGGTTGGATGGCATCCCCGACTCAATGGACATGAATTTAAGCTAGCTCTGGGAGTTGGTGATGGACAGGGAAGCCTGGCGTGGTGCAGTCCATGAGGTTGCAGAGTCGGACACGACTGAGCAACTGAACTGAACTGAATGGAACTGAACTTTGTATAGAAGTTAAATAAGCAGAGTAACAATATACAGCCTTGACATACACATTTTCCAATTTTCAATCAGTCCATTGTTCCAGGTCTGGTTCTGTTGCTTCTTGACCTGCATACAGGCATCTCAGGAGGCAGGTAAGATTATCTGCCATTCTCATCTCTTTAAGAATTTTCCACAGTTTGTTGTGATCTACACAGTCAAAGGCTTCAACATAGTAAATGAAGCAGAAGCAAATGTTTTCCTGGAATTCCCCTGATTTTCTATGAACCAACAGATATTGGATATTTGGTTCCTGGTTCCTCTGCCTTTTCTAAATCCAGCTTGTACATCTGGAAGTTCTCAGTTCAGATACTGTTGAAGCCTAGCTTGAAGGATTTTGAGCATTACCTTGTTAACATGTGAAATGTGTGCAACTGTGTCATAGTTTGAACATTCTTTGTCATTGCCCTTCTTTGGGACTGGAACAAAAACTGACATTTTTCAGTCCTGTGGCCACCGCCAAGTATTACAATTTTGCTGGCATACTGAGTGCAGGTCTTTCACAGCATCATCTTTTAGGGTTTGAAATAGCTCAGCTAGAATTCCACCACCTCTACCTGCTGTGTTCATAGTGATGCTTCCTAAGTCCCACTTGACTTCACATTCCAGGATGTCTGACTCTAGGTGAATGATTATACCAGCATGGTTATCCATGTGATTAAGATATTTTTTGTACAGTTCTTCTGTGTATTCTTGCCACCTCTTCTTAATATCTTCTGCTTCTGTTCAGTTCAGCTCAGTTCCTCAGTCGTGTCTGACTCCTTGTGACTCCATGAATCACAGCACGCCAGGCCTCCCTGTCCATCACCAACTCCCAGAGTTCACTCAGACTCATGTCCATCGAGTCAGTGATGCCATCCAGCCATCTCATCCTCTGTCGTCCCCGTCTCCTCCTGCCCCAATCCCTCCCAGCATCAGGGTCTTTTCCAATGAGTCAATTCTTTGCATGAGGTGGCCAATAACTGGAGTTTCAGCTTCAGCATAAGTCCTTCCAAAAAACATCCAGGACTGATGTCTTTTAGTATGAACTGGTTAGATCTCTTTGCAGTCCAAGGGACTCTCAAGAGTCTTCTCCAAAACCACAGTTCAAAAGCATCAATTCTTAGGCGCTCAGCTTTCTTCATAGTCCAACTCTCACATCCATACATGACCACTGAAAAAACCATAGCCTTGACTAGATGGACCTTTGTTGACAGAGTAATGTCTCTGCTTTGCAATATGCTATCTAGGTTGGTCATAACTTTCCTTCCAAGGAGTAATCATCTTTTAATTTCATGTCTGCAATCACCATCTGCAGTGATTTTGGAGCCCCCCAAAATAAAGTCTGACACTGTTTCCACTGTTTTCCCATCTATTTCCCATGAAGTGATGGGACCAGATGCCATGATCTTAGTTTTCTGAATGTTGAGCTTCTGCTTCTGTTAGGTCCATACTATTTCTAGACTTTATTGTGCCCAGGTTTGTATGCAATATTCCCTTGATATCTTTAATTTTCTTTTTTTTAAGTTTAATCCTTTTATTTTTCTTTTAAAAAATATTAGATATTATCAACAAAATTTTACTGTTCACTATATTTGCACATTCTTACTTGCTTTATATGTTATAAGCATATTGAAGCACACAAAATTCACTTCAGTAAATTAGACATATTTCAGAACACTGACATTTATTTTTGTAAGTCAGCACAAAAGAAAGCTTATCTGGTTTCTCAAAGAAATAAGCATCATACAGCAAACTAAACTAGTATATACTGAGAGTTCCTTGGACTGCAAGGAGATCCAACCAATCCATCCTAAAGGAAATCAGTCCTGAATATTCATTCGAAGGACTGATGCTGAAGCTGAAACTCCAATACTTTTGCCACCTGATGTGAAGAACTGACTCATTTGAAAAGATCCTGATGCTGGGAAAGATTGAAGGCGGGAGGAGAAGGGGATGACAGAGCATGAGATGGTTGGATGGCATCACCGATTCAGTGGACATGAGTTTGAGCAAACTACCGAAGTTGGTGATGAACAAGTAGGCCTGTAGTGGTGCAGTCCATGGGATCACAGAGTTGGACCTGATTGAATGCCTGAACTGTACTGAACTGAACATCTGTTATTTTTCAGACTGTAACTTAGCGTATAGCTAAAATATCTTTTATCTAAAGTTTTATGAAATAACAGAGGCTGCAACATATAAATCCTGTTTGTAATCATATTGGCCAT
>SJYC01075049.1:0-15768 GCA_006408675.1 Madoqua kirkii | reverse complement strand
AAAAAAAAAGTTTTTTAAACTTACCACAAAGAGATGTTTTGAGAAAAACAATAAAAATGGTTTAAAACATTAAAAGACACCTCCCTTCCTTTGCACATTTGATATCAAAATGAGTTAACTAATCTATAAAAATCTAAAAAACTAATCTTATAGAGAAAGAGATATGCTTCTATTTCTCGAGATAGATCCAACGCACTCATATAACTTCCTCTTCAAAAGATTCAACCTAAGGGGCCCCCCAGCATTCAGACTAAAAATGATATAACAAAAACCTTAGGAAAAACGAATTCCAATACAAGCCATGGTAACTTTAAAATTTTCCAAAAAACATCACACTCAGCAGCATCGACCTTATGATCTCCCTAGTGGAGACAGATAGAAACCCTTACTAATTAAGCTGAAACTCTGATTTCTCACAAGAAATGTCTCAGAATGCTGAAAATATTTTTCTTCACTATGCTTGCTTTGCTTGCTTTTGCTTCCCCGATTGAGGCTGACTTGATTGATCACACTTAATGGGCTTATGTACCTAATCCCCCTTTTTCATTATAGGTTGTAAAATAGACAGATATAAGACCAATCGTATCCATTACTGACTCAACACATATGCCACCTCCTTGGAACTTAGAGGGGCCCTCTCATCTTAAAAAAATGAAAAACTAATTAATATCTCTCTAGGTTATAAAGTCCTTCCTTTGTATATGGGCCCAACAAAATTAAACATAAATGTTAGCCGACAAACTTGGGCTTTCATCCTGCCTGTAAAAGAAGACTTTTGGACACTGCTTAGATTATTTACTGCCCTTTCTTTGTCCATAAACCATATTCATACTACTAAAACTTTAGAGAAAAAATTAGAAGAACAGAAAACACTATGCAAAGAGTTTACTAACAAAAACTTTAAATATATTTCTATTCATTGGGACAAATATCAGGCCAAATCAGATAAATTAATGTTAATGGCTAATCATACAATTGTTATTTGGAGACCCGATAATATATAGTTACCTAACTGCTCAAATGATATTAACAACACTGTGTGATTTTGTTACTCAAATAATATAAAATATTTCAAATACTACAACAGAGTATTACCATGACAGAGGACTTCTTGGGTGACTTGATGGTGAAATGGCCCCCTGTCATTCTCAAATCATCCTTGATAAATAGATTGGGCCTAAATAATGAGACATCTAAAAACTTGCTACAAACACCAAAAAACTCAGGACTTAGACTGGACATTTCACAAAAACCAATCATAGTCATAAAAACTATTTATTTCATTATAATCAATCATATTTTATACAAGCCTATAATACCAGACCACCTGACCTGCCTCTTGAGAAACCTGTTTGCAGGTCAGGAAGCAATAATTAGCACTGGACATGGAACAACAGACTGGTTCCAAATAGCAAAAGGAGTATGTCAAGGCTCTATATTGTTACCCTGCTTATTTAATTTATATGCAGAATACATCCTGAGAAATGCTGAGCTGGAAGAAACACAAGCTGGAATCAAGATTGCTGAGAGAAGTATCAATAACCTCAGATATGCAGATGACACCACCCTTATGGCAGAAAGTGAAGAAGAACTAAAAAGCCTCTGGATGAAAGGGAAAGAGGCAAATGAAAAAGTTGGCTTAAAGCTCAACATTCAGAAAACGAAGATCATGGCATCCAGTCCCATCACTTCATGGGAAATAGATGGGGAAACAGTGGAAACAGTGTCAGACTTTATTAAAAGACGCTTACTCCTTGGAAGGAAAGTTATGACCAACCTAGACAGCATATTGAAAAGCAAAGATATTACTTTGCCAACAAAGGTCGGTCTAGTCAAGGCTATGGTTTTTGCAGTAGTCATGTATGGATGTGAGAGTTGGACTGTGAAGAAAGCTGAGCGCCAAAGAATTGATGCTTTTGAACTGTGGTGTTGGAGAAGACTCTTGCAAGTCCCTTGGACTGCAAGAAGATCCAATCAGTCCATTCTAAAGGAAATCAGTCCTGGGTGTTCTTTGGAAGGACCTATGCTAAAGCTGAAACTCCAATACTTTGGCCACCTCATATGAAGAGTTGACTCATTAGAAAAGACTCCGATGCTAGAAGGGATTGGGGACAGGAGGAGAAGGGAATGACAGAGGATGAGATGGCTAGATGGCATCACTGACTCGGTGGACATGAGTTTGAGTGAACTCTGGGAGTTGGTAATGGACAGGGAAGCCTGGTGTGCTGCAATTCATGGGACTGCAGAGTCGGACACGACTGAGCGACTGACCTGAACTGAACTGATGTTCCTCTTCCTTTTGTTATAGCTATAATAAATTTACAATTCAATAAGACTTTATGTTCTATAACTTACATAAATTGTAAATTGTATACTTGTCTTAACTCCTCTATTTCCTTAAAAAAATGACTCCCTTTTGATTCTTCAATCTTGGCATAATCTATGGTTAGCAATAAATCTCCAGTGGACCCGGGAAAAAGGTCCCATGGCTGGACTTACTTCCCGGTTGCTTACTAAATTGCTCCAGCGATCTAAACAATTCATTATTTGGCTGATTTGTGAAATTTTGAAATTAATAGCTATTTACACCACTGCTGCTGTCATTGGTGGTGTTTTGGAAGCCTCAATTCAAACACATAATTTTATTCAAAATTAGACTAAAGATGCCCATACTATACAGGCAACTTAGACTCAGATAGATAAAGATATTCAAAATAAAATACAAAAACTAAAAACAGCCATCAAATGGGCTAGAAATCAGTTAACAGATGTATAAAAACAGATAGTGCTAAAATGTGATTAAAATTCTACTCAATTTTGTGTTACTCCTGTTCATTTCATTAATAATGCTTACAATTAGAAACAAATAAAATTTAATTTACAAAACATATATAATAATGCCTCTCTAAATGTACAATTATTACAAAAAACATTTAAAATATTTTCTAGTAATCTGCCTTCTTCCACTAATTTAAAAACTTTAGCTGAACAACTAGCTGATCAATTATCTGGGCTAGACCCACACAGATGGTTTCAAAACATTACTCACAACATTGAGTCTAAAACTGTAATTTTGGTGATTGTCTTAACAATTATATTTGTCATCTACCGTTGCCTTCATGCCAATATTGTTAAAACTAAACAAACTCTAATGTTCAAAACTCTTTTTACAAATATTATAAATAAATAAGGGGGAATTATCAAGGAGTGTTTAACAGGAGAATTCCTGTGCTGTTTCTCACAAGTCCCTTGTTTCTTTTTAAGCGGAACAGCAGGCTGCTCTCAGGAACTGAGGTCACTGTGTGAGACAGGCTTCAGTCTCCTTTAGTAAACATTCTCTTTACAACAAACTCAATTAATTAAAACCCTTTTACAAATATAATAAATAAGGGGAAGTTGTCAGTGAACATTTAACAGGAGGATTCCTGCATGCTTTTTTTCTATTTCTCAAGGATTCTCTTTTCCTTATCAATTCCTATTCCAAGAATGAGTAAAGCTGCATGCAGTTCTCAGGACTGAGGTCATGGGATGAGACATGCAGTGACTCTTTTCAGCGTTAGTGACCTTGTAGGTATGACTATCCATATTGTGGCTGTTGATAAAATTTCATCCTGTGTAATAGCTAAGTAATCATCTGACTAAAGCTATATAAGCCCGCATTTCTGCTAATAAAGCACCTTTGCTCCATGAGAGCTTGAGTCCTAGTGTCTTTCTCTCTATCTTCCCCCCTCCCCTCAGCTGATTCTTTGGAACACAGAGACCCGTCTTGTTCACTCTCCTGCCCTGGCTTCTAAGACTCTCTCAAAAAGGCACCCTGTGCCTTCACCCACCTTGATAGTGCACCTGGTGCCTTCGTGAGAGACACAAGTTCTGTGTCGAGGGCTTTACTGGTTTTCTACGTAAACCAGGGAGTATCAGCCTCTCTCTCTCTCCTGCACTTTCTTATCGTCGCTTCAGGACCGCCAGGTCCTGGTCCATTAAAAGCCCCAACACTCAACATTTTGAAAGAACCAAGGGAAAATAATCTGAAAAAAATATAGATATACAGGTATGTGTAACTGATTCACTTTGTTGTACACCTGAAACTCACAAAAAACTGTACAACTAATACTTCAATGAAAATTAATTCTTTAAAAAAAATGAGATATTGCCCCAAACCTGATACAATGGCTATTATAAAAAAGAAAATAGACAATCAGTGCTAATGAGGATGTAGAGAAAAGTGAATCCTAGTTCACTGTTGGTAGGAATATAAATTCATACAGCTACTATGAAAAACAGCATTCCTCAAAAAACAATAAAAAATAAAAACACAAGTTCCTCAAAAAATTAAAAATACAACTACCATATGACCCAGCAATTCCACTTCTGGGAATATATCAATAGGAAACAAAATGACTAACTGAAAAAGATATATGCATCGCAATGTTCATAGTAGCATTATTTACAACAGCCAAGGGAAGGAAATAACCTAAGTGCCCATCAACCAATGAATAAAGAAGCTGTAATATATACTGGATGGTGTTTTGCTTAATGAAGTAAGTCAGACAGACAAAGCCAAATACTGTATATTTTCACTTACATCTTGAATCTAAAAAAAAAATAAAAATGAAGATAACAAAACAGATACAGATTTATAGATACATTGAACATTTAGACTAGTGGTTACTATTAAGGAGGGGGATGGGAGAGGGGCAAAATATAGCAGAAGATTAAGAGGTACAAAGTACTAGGTAAAAAATAAGTTACAAGGATGTAATGTATAGCACAGAGAATATAGCTAATATTTTATAACTGTGAAAGTCACTCAGTCATGTCCAACTCTTTGCAACCCCATGGACTATCAAGTTCATGGAATTCTTTAGGCCAGAATACTGGAGTGGGTAGCCTATCACTTCTCCAGCAGATCTTTCCGACTCAGGAATGGAATCATGGTTTCCTGCATTGCAGGCGGATTCTTTACCAAATGAACAAGGGAGCCCTAATAAGCTGCTGGAGTCATCCTCTTTGGTTTTGATGGGGAACAGACACCAGAGGGCAGTTTACAAGTAGAGGTGGGCCCAAAAACAAAGCGGAGCACCAGGGGCTGTGTAAGCAAAGAAGAGGAAGGGAATTCACACCTGTAGCCATACATGCAACAGATTAAATCCCCTCAATTAGCCAGAGAGTGTGGATATGGGGGGCACCTGTGGATTTCAAAGCAGGTACAAGCTGAAGTAAGGCTAGATAGGGTAGCTGGCTGCAAACTGCCTGACCCCAGAGGTAAATATGCCTGGTGACCACCAAAGACAGCATAAGCACCAGAGATGAAAACAGAGGCAACTGCAGTTTACAATCCAAAAGGGAGAAACGCAAGCTGACTTGGCACTGCCAAAGCCAAGTGTGAGCTGACCCTATAGCACCTATAGCATGTCCATAGACCTTCATAGAAATATTGGAGGACTTCCTGAGTAGTCATATTAGCTAGTGTTCACTGTGTGAGAAGACAATAGAGGACTCAGGAGGACATTCTACTTACCATCACCATCTGTATGTATGTATGTATGTATATATATATATATATATATATATATATATATATATATATTTGTGACTCTTTTTATGTTATTTTCCTTCATATTGTTCTAATGTTGTTCTTTATTATTCCTTTAATTTTTTTTTTAACTTTGCTGTTGTTGTTTAGTCACTAAATTGTGTCCAACTCTTTTGTGACCCCATAGACTGTAGCCTTTCAGGCTCCTCTGTCCATGGGATTTCCCAGGCAAGAATACTAGACTGGGTTGCCATTTCTTTCTCCAGAGGATTTTCCCGACCCAGGGATTGAATCCAGATCTCTTGCATGGCAGATAGACGCTTTACCACTGAGCCTTCAGGGAATCACAATATAACTTACTGTTTTTTAAATATATTAATTTTCTCCTATCTTTATAGTACCCTTTATTTATATTGCATATTTTCCATGCTTTTCATTTTGTAGTTTTGCTAGTCTAGTTTTTAGTATTCATTTTCACCTATGGGTTGGTTAATTGTCTTGGTTGCTTCTCTGGTAGCTCAGCTGGTAAAGAATCCACCTGCAATGCAGGAGACCCCAGTTTGATTCCTGGATTGGGAAGATCTGCTGGAGGAGGGATAGGCTACCCACTCCAGTATTCTTGGGCTTCTCTGGTGGCTCAGCTGGTAAAGAATCTGCCTGCACTGTTGGAGACCTGGGTTTGATCCCTGGGTTGGGAAGATCCCCAGAGAAGGAAAGCCTACCCAGTCCAGTATTCTGGTCTGGAGAGTTCCATGGACTGTATGGGGTTACAAAGACACTACTGAGTGACTTTCACTTTCACTTATTGGCTTAATTGCTCTCTTCTTTTTGATTCCTGTTTTTATTCTTATTTTCTCTTTATCCAACCCTTTTCATCAGTATGTGAGTGAGTTTATTTGGGTGTTCTTGGCTCTTGAATGTTGATTTCAGCATCTGTCTTAAGGTTTTGTCTTCTGTGCTGTGACTTGTGGAGTCTTGGTGCTACAGTAAGCCTGAATCTCTGAGGTGGGAGACCTGAGGCTAGGACTTTGGCTCACCAGAGAACTCCCGACCCAATGGAGCATTAAATCGGTCAGAGCTCTCAAAGGCCTTCATCTCAACACTAAGGGCAGTCCCTACCCAAAGGCCAGTAGGCTTCAGTGCTAGATACCTCACGGCAAACTTTCAGTAAGACAGGAACACAACCCTGCCCATGAGTAGAGACAGACTGTCCAAAGCCAAACAATGCCAATAGAAACCCCCAAAACTGTATTACTGAACACAGCATTGCCCTTCAGAGAGACAAGATCCAGCTTCATTTACCAGAACACAGACATAAGTCCCCCCAACCAGGAAACCCTCACAAGGCACTGGTCCAACCCCACCCACAGGGGGAAAATTCCACAATTAAGAGGAACTATGACCTTCCGGTCTACATAAAGAAAACCCCAAACACAGTAAATTAAACAAAATGAAAAGATACATAAACATGCAGCAGATGAAGCAACATGGTAAAACTCCACAAGACCAAACAAATGAAGAGGAAACAAGCAGTCTACCAGAAAAAGAATTCAGAGTAATGATAGTAAAAATGATCCAAAATCTAGAAAATAAAATGGAGGCACAGATAAACAGAATAGAGGCATGATTAAGAAGAAATGTTTAACAAAGAACTAGAAATGCTAACAAAGATACAAGAAATGTTTAACAAAGAACTAGAAGAAATAAACAATCAGCAATAAACAACACAATAACTGAGATTAAAAATATACTAAAAGGAACCAATAGCAGACACCTGAGGCAGAATGATGGGCAAGTGAGCTGGAAGATGGAATGGTGGAAATAATTGAAGTAGAACAGAATAAAGGGGAAAAAAAGAAAAGAAATGAGAACAGTCTCAGAGAGTGCTGGGACAACATTAAGCAAATCAACATTCAGATTATAGAGGTCCCAAAAGAAGAAGAGAAAAAGAAAGGGTATGAGAAAATATTTGAAGATTATAATCAAAAATCTCCCTAACATGGGAAAGGTAATAGCCACTCTCAAGTCCAGGAAGTTCAGAGCATCCCATACATGATAAATCCAAAAAGAAATACACCAAGACACATATTAAACTAATGAAAATTAAACACAAACAAATATTAACAGCTGCAAGGGAAAAGCAATGAATAACATACAAGAGGATCCCCATAATGCTAACAGCTGATCTTTCAACAGAAACTCTGCAAGCCAGAAGGGAGTGTCAGCATATACTTAAAGTGATAAAAGGAAAACACCTACAACCATGGTTACTCTATCCAGCAAGGATTGAGAAGGTAACAGGCAGGAAGGGCAGGGGTCCCCAAATAGAGGAAAAAGGCTGAAAGTTTCAGACATTTTTTTCTCTCTCTTAAGTGGCAGGAGGAAAAAAACTAGTGTTCTATTTTTTCCCCTTCTCTATATAAATTTTAAAAAGAGGTTTCTCTTAAAATTCAGCATTGTCGGCATGACACCTATTTCACCTGAATTTAACTTTTCTCAAATCTTGAGCTAACCAATGCATTTTTTCTTATGGAAATGTTTGTCTTAAGCTAAGTTAATGTAATATGCATTTATATGGAAATCTGCATTCCTTCAAGATTCACGTCAATCATTTTATGGCCCAGGATGACTCACCTGGTGCCAATGTATCTCAAAATACATGTTGTGGGTGAGGGGCCAGGTGCCATTCTCTGAGTTTTGAGATATTTCCTCTCTTTAATTAGCAGACTGCTAGTAGCTATATAACATCTGGCTAAAGACTAGCAGGGGGCATTCTCTCCTTCCCCTTCTAATGTCTATGTCAGAAGCTTTCTCTATCTCTTTTACACTTTAATAAAATTTTATTACACAAAAGTTCTGAGTGATCAAACCTCGTCACTGGCCCTGGATTGAATTCTTCTCCAGAAGTCAAGAATTCAATCATCTTTCATGGTTTAGCAATAACATTTCATCTTGAGATGTCATCTGGGATTCTTCAGGACAAGATAAGGATGCTTGGAGCTCTAGTTCTTTGTTCTACCAAACAGATTTTCTGCTGCACTTTACTAACTCTACTTGTGTGAATGAATGACATGCCCTGCGAGAAGCAAGTGAGGAGCCCTGCTCTGCGGTTCTGTGGTGACCTCATATAGCTTATGGCAGAAACCTGTTGGGGTATTATACCAACCTGCCAATGCCATGAGGCACCCAAATTCTCCTTCAGGGAGCAGCCAGAAAAGGGCAAAGCGTGTGGACCAAACTCTCCTTTCTTGGTCAAACTTTCTGATCTCTTTGACCATAAATTCAAAAATTAGAACTACTAGCCTAATCTGTCACATCATAGACTTTCAAGGGACTTGTGATCTATGCCGTTACTGTGTACTGTCACTTACATCCTAAACTTGGATTGGTAGTCAGGAAGTGCCTAGCCTCACTAGGAGTCAAAAGTTCGGAAGCCAGATGGAGCTCTAGCTCCAAGTGCATCTCTGAGGTTAAAAGTTACTCAGATTGGAAGTGCAATGGGCTTCTACCTTTGGTAACGCTAGCTCTTAATGGATCAGAGGAGATTCCAGCGGCTTTTGTCCAAACTCCTTAGACATTCTTTCTGTGTAATCTGTAGGAATGAATGGAAGGACTGGTCCTAATAACTCAAGGAAAAAATCACTTTTTCCTCACTGGTCAGCCGTTCACCATCTCTTGCTACTCTTTATTCTGGTGTGGTGAAGCTCAGAAGGAACGTCTTGGTTTTATATTCATGTCAGTGTCATTGTGGTCAGGAATATATGCAGGGTCAGGCACAGGCACTCAGGTGACAAATGTTTCTCCCAGTGTTCTTAGCTGGGAAGTATTCTGGAAGGTTACTCTGACTGTACCCGGAGTGGCATCAGAGGCAAGCAAGGTTTTCATGGTGAGGAACTGGACATCAGTCTGGGATGCCATCAAGTCTACCCCTGGTGCATCTCCATCCCACCCCAGTGGTAGAACCAGGAGGGATAAATATGGCGCCTACGTCAGTAAGGGACAGACTAAGTCCAGCCAGGGAAGGAATGCTTTGGTGTAAAGTCTGTCTACACTCCCATCTAGAGCAGGGAGGGACCCCTCCAGTAGAAAGATGGCACTGGTCGCTTTTTTTCTCTCTTACAGATGACAGCTAACAATTCCAGCCTCACTCCTTTGAACTGTATCCTGAAAAACAGACAGATTTGATCCCTAGAGCTTAAAGAAGACACACCTGATCTTGTGTGATATTGCATGGCCATGGTATCCATTGGAGGATGGCGAATGGTAGCCAGTTGGAGGGTCTCTTAATTATCATTCTCTTTTACAATTAGACTGGTTCTGTAGAAAACAAGGGAAATAGGTAGAAGTTGCATACATATGTTGCCCTTTTTCTCTCTGCGAGATATGCCAGGCTTATGTCCTAAGGGTACAGATTTGGGTATATAACCTTGAGCTCCCTCCTGTCCTACTTTGCCCCCATACCTGGGGCCCCAAAAAGAGCAAACTGAAAGCCTTCCTCCCTCCCAGGAAGAGTGGCCTTGGTCTCAGTAAAAACCCAAACTTACATTCAAACTGCCCACATAGATGTCTAAACAACCCATGTCTCAGTACAACCTCAGACTACTCTACTCTGGTTTCAATAGAAACTCAGACAATCAAAGTAAGAGAAGCTAAGACTGCAAAAATTAAGAGTGAAATGCAGGATGAGATGGAGAACAGAAGATAAAGAAAAGCAGGTTTCTCCAATCTTCCCTGGGATCGTACGCAAAGGGCAGCCAGAGAGGCTGAGGAACATCCACACAAGCTGTTGCCTCTTCATGAAGCACCCACCAGGAGAAATAATCAGTCTATGAGTGTTAAAATGCCTTTTCTTATCAAGAAATTTAAAGAATTAAGGAGGATCTGGGAGAATATTTAGAGGACCCAAAAATATATATTAGAGCTTTTAAAGGTGCTACTCTGCTTTATGACCTTACTTTGAAGAATGTGATGTGTATCTTGGGAAAAAACACTAACTCCCAACTTAAAAACACGAGTTTTGAGGAAAGCAGTTGCCTATGCAAGATGAATGTCTTGGTAATGAATCATTAGTGAAGAGGAAGGACGAGATAGCCACCATCCCCATTGGGAATCAGGTGGTCCCAATTGTAGAACCAGATTAGGACTGTAACACAGCTAAAGGAAAAACATATATTTCTGCTTTATTGACTATGCCAAAGCCTTTGACTGAGTGGATAATAATAAACTGTGGAAAATTCTGAAAGAGATGGGAATACCAGACCACCTGACCTGCCTCTTGAGAAATCTGTATGCAGGCCAGGAAACAACAGTTAGAACTGGACATGGAACAACAGACGGGTTCCAAATAGGAAAAAGAGTATGTCAAGGCTGTATATTGTCACTCACCCTGCTTATTTAACTTATATGCAGACTACATCATGAGAAATGCTGGGCTAGAAGAAGCACAAGCTGGAATAAAGATTGCCGGGAGAAACATCAATAAGCTCAGATATGCAGATGACACCACCCTTATGGCAGAAAGTGAAGAGGAACTAAAAAGCCTCTTGATGAAAGGGAAAGAGGAGAGTGAAAAAGTTGGCTTACAGGTCAACATTCAGAAAATGAAGATCATGGCATCTGGTCCCATCACTTCATGAGAAATAGATGGGGAAACAGTGAAAACAGTGTCAGACTTTATTTTTGGGGGGCTCCAAAATCACTGAAGATGGTGATTGCAGCCATGAAATTAAAGGACTCTTATTCCTTGGAAGGAAAGTTATGACCAACCTAGATAGCATATTGAAAAGCAGAGACATTACTTTGCCAACAAAGGTCCATCTAGTCAAGGCTATGGTTTTTCCTGTGGTCATGTATGGATGTGAGAGTTGGACTGTGAAGAAAACTGAGCACCGAAGAATAGATGCTTCTGAACTGTGGTGTTGGAGAAGATTCTTGAGAGTCCCTTGGATTGCAAGGAGATCCAACCAGTCCATTCTAAAGGAAATCAGTCCTGGGTGTTCATTGGAAGCACTGATGCTAAAGCTTAAACTCCAATACTTTGGCCACCTCATGCAAAGTGTTGACTCATTGGAAAATACTTTAATGCTGGGAGGGATTGGGGGTAACAGGAGAAGAGAACAACAGAGGATGAGACGGCTGGATGGCATCACTGACTCAATGGACATGAGTTTGAGTGAACTCCGGGAGTTGGCGATGGACAGGGAAGCCTGGCATGCAGAGAGGTTGCAAAGACTCGGACACGACTGAGCACCTGAACTGAACTGAAAGGAAGATGGGATCAGAGTCATTTTATCAGATGTATTCTTGAAGGGCTCAGGCAAGCACATGCTCAAACTTTGAACTATGCCAAATTGGCAAACATAGAACAGGAGAAGGAAGCTCCTGGTAAATTCCTAGATAGGCTGAGAGAATTCCTTCACAGATTCTGTGAGATTGATCCTGAAAGTGAAAAGGAAAGAGTGATCTTAAAAGATAGATTTCTCACTCAGTCAGCTCCAGATATGTGCTGTAAACTATTAAAACAGGCGTATGGGCCAAATCAGTCTACATAATCTGTTGCAACTGGCTCAGACAGTCTATTATGGTAGGGAATATGAAGAAAAGAAAGAAAGGCAGAAAAAGACAAAGGAACAGGTGGGAGCCCTTGTAATGGCTGTCAGAACTATTCCTAAACAGCCTGAGAAAAATGCCCAGAGGGATCCACCCAGGTGAAAAGGTATGGGTGTGCATTACTGTGGAAAGGGGGGGGGGCATTCTCTCTGCCCCCTTCTGATGTCTATGTCAGAAGCTTTCTCTATCTCATTTATACTTTAATAAAACTGTATTACACAAAAACTCTTAGTGATCAAGCCTCATCACTGGCCCCGGATTGAATTCTTCTTCTCCAGAGGCAATGAATCCCAGCGTCTTTCATGGTTCAGCAACAACATTTAAGAATCTCACTCAGATTCGAAGAAGAAACCAAAAATTTTTAGAGATAAACAAAAGGAAACAGAATTCAGTACCACCAAAACAGCTTTAAAACAAATGCTAAATAAACTTCTCTCAGTCCAGTTCAGTCGCTCAGTCGTGTCCGACTCTTTGCGACCCCATGAATCGCAGCATGCCAGGCCTCCCTGTTCATTACCGTCTCTCGGATTTCACTCAGACTCACATCCATCGAATCCGTGATGCCATCCAGCCATCTCATTCTTGGTCGTCCCCTTCTCCTCCTGCCCCCAATCCCTCCTAGCATCAGAGTCTTTGACAGGAAAAATATGAGAAAGAAAAGGCCTACAGAAACAAACCCAAAACAACAAAATAAATGGCAATAGGATCATGCAAATATGCTCAGTCACTAAGTCATGTCAGACTCCTTGTAACTCCATGGATTGCAGCCCACCAGGCACCCCTGTCCATGGGATTTTCCAGGCAAAAATACTGGAGTGGTTTGCCGGGGGATCTTCCTGATCCAGGGATCGAACTGGCATCTCCTGAATCTCCTGCATTAGCAAGCCAGTTCTTTATCTCATACATATCAATAATTGCCTTAAATGTAAATGTATTAAGCTCCAATGAAAAGACACAGACTGGCTGAATGGATACAAAAACAAGACCCCTATAAATATTGTGTACAAGAGACCCACTTCTGATGTAGGGACACATACAGAGAGAAAGTAAGGGGCTGGAAAAGACATTCAATAAATGGAAATCAAAAGAAAACAGAACTAGCAAAGCTCATATCAGATAATATACATTTTAAAATAAAGACCATTACAAGAGACAAGGAAGAACACTACATAATTATCAAGGGATCAATCCAAGGAGAAGATATAATAATTATAAATGTATATACACCCAATATTGGGCTGACTCAATACATAAGGCAAACAGTAACAACTATTAAATGGGAAATCAACCATAATGCAATAATAGTGGGGGATGTTAATACCCCACTCACACCAATGGACAGATCATCTAGACAAAAAATTAACAAGGGAACAGAGGTTTTAAATGAGACACCAGACCAGATGGACCTAATTGATATTTAAGAATTGGGGGCAGGAGGAGAAGGGGACGACAGAGGGTGAGATGGCTGGATAGCATCACTGACTCGATGGACATGAATCTGAGTGAACTCCAGGAGTTGTTGATGGACAGGGAAGCCTGGCGTGCTGCGATTCATGGGGTCACAAAGAGTCAGACATGACTGAGTGACTGAACTGAACTGAACTGGACATTTCATAGAAAAAAAATAGATTTCACATTTTTCTCAAGTACACTTAGAACATTCTCCAGGATATATAACATTATGCGTCACAAATTAAGCTTTGGTAAATTTTAAAATATTGGATTCAGAGACGACTTGATGGCAGAGGAATACGTGGCTATTGAGTCCATCTCTCTTCAAAGATGCATCAGGAATACACCTTCAGACACAGAAGATATCACATAACACTAGCTGAGAGTGGGCAGGAGTCTCTGACCACCAGAAAGGAATATATTAATCCATGGAAAACCTGGTAGGATGAAGGAATGAAAGGAAAAAGACGACAGTGAGCAAGACTGGACCTGCACATGGGAGTTTGGGGAACTGAGGCACGAGTCAGATGCCCACATCAAGGCAATTGTTTGGAACAGTGGAGAAGCGTTTGAAGCTGTTGGAGAGTGCAGCAGCTGATCTGTGACAGTCTGAATGGAATGAGAACCACACAGACAAACTTTGCCACAGCCCTAAGTACCCTGGACAGGGATGCAAGTCCCCTGGAATGTGCAATGGCTGGGAACTGGAGTGTAGAGTTTGGACAGCAAACCCAGGGCAAGGTCTGCTGCTGACTACAAGGAGAGAGCCTGAGGGTATGTGATGGAGAAGATGCTGGTGGGAAATGCTTTTGGAGGGAAGTAGAGACCAGGGAGGCAAGGAGATAGTGCTGAGTCATATTCAGGGGGTGGAGCCATCACTGTAACCTCTCTCTTCCCATACACAAGCACCAGCAGTTGATCAATAAAGACCCCAGAGAGGGTGGACATTTAAGTGCCTGACATGCTGAGCAATAGAGAAGGACCACAGCCAGGGGGCCTTTTAAGAGCTTTACACACTAAGTAACGGAGAAGAACCAGTCAAAGAGGCCCTTTGACATCAGCCAGATGCTAGATAAAGACTAATACTGCTACAGCTCCTGTGGCTGAGATGGCCAGTGTCCATACAGACTGGCACCACCAGGGCCCCTGTGATCCAAGCAGTTGCACCACCTCCATGTTCAATTCTCACTGGGTCAGGGCTGCTAGACACTAGTAAAAGCCCTAATCGTGCCATATCTCTTGTTCAAAAGGCTGCTGGCTTCCCTGCATACTTGGCATTGCTAGGGTCCCTGTGACCTAAGCAGCTGCAACACCTCCACGCTTGATCCTCACTAGGGCAGAGCTGCCAGAGACTAAGGCAAAAATGCTAATAGCATTATATCTCCTGCTTCCCTGGCTGCAGGCTCCTCTGCATACCTGGCATTGCCTGTGTTCCTGTGACCCAAGCAGCTGTGCCACCTCCACACCCGGTCCTCACAAGGGCAGGACCAAATCCTCCAGGGAAGCCTCAGAAGCAAACTCCTGTGGATGACTCACATGTAGAGGTGGAGAAAAAACACAGATGAACCCCAAGAGCTGTGTGGCTAAGGAGGATTAAAAGCCTTCCCACCAGCTGTACAAGCTGCAGATTAAGTCCACACGATTAACTAGGCAGACTCTATGTCTATGGAATATGTAAAAAGACAGTGAGAGTTCCCATAAAAGAAAACACAGTAGCTCTGGCAGCTGTAGACTTTAGAGACAAGAACATGCAGGAGTAGGACCAGATTAGTCTGAGCTGTCCCCAAAACAAGTCCAGAGACCAGCTGAGTATTGGAGGGCATCCTAGGGAGGGGTAAATGGACTGTGAGTCAGTGAGGGAAAGGACAGTTACAGCTTAGATCTGAGGGGAAAAGTTATTATTCTTATTACTATTATTATTATATTTTGATTTGTTCTATAGTTGGTTCTGGATCTTTTTATTCTGTTTTTCCCCTTCAGTTGCTGAGATTGTTGATTTTACTATTATTATTAACACTATCTAAGCTTTAAAGAAAATATTTTTAACCACACTTTTTATTTCCTTTATATATTCTTACCTCTACATTGGTCTTTTGCAGTTCAGTGGGGTATTTTTTAAACTTTTTATATGCTTTTTTTTTAATTTTTTGCTTGTTTTATTTGTTTTTCTTATT
>SJYC01075045.1:0-18684 GCA_006408675.1 Madoqua kirkii | reverse complement strand
CAGAAAAACATCTATTTCTGTTTTATTGACTACACCAAAGCCTTTGACTGTGTGGATCACAATAAACTGTGGAAAATTCTGAAAGAGATGAGAATACCAGACCACCTGACCTGCCTCTTGAGAAACTTATGTGCAGGTCAGGAAGCAACAGTTAGAACTGGACATGGAACAACAGACTGGTTCCAATAGGAAAAGGAGTACGTCAAGGCTGTATATTGTCACCCTGCTTATTTAACTTACATGCAGAGCACATCATGAGAAATGCTGAGCTGGAGAAGCGCAACCTGGAATCAAGATTGCTGGAAGAAATATCAATAACCTCAGATATGCAGATGACATCACCCTTATGGCAGAAAATGAAGAGGAACTAAAAAGCCTCTTGATGAAAGTGAAAGAGGAGACTGAAAAAGTTGGCTTAAAGTTCAACATTCAGAAAACAAAGATCATGGCATCCAGTCCCATCACTTCATGGGAAATAGATGGAGAAACACTGGAAACAGTGTCAGACTTTATATTTTGGAGCTCCAAAATCACTGCAGATGGTGGCTGCAGCCATGACATTAAAAGACACTTACTCCTTGGAAGGAAAGTTATGACTAACCTAGAAAGCATGTTGAAAAGCAGAGACATTACTTTGCCAACAAAGGTCCATCTAGTCAAGGGTGTGTTTGGGGGAGTGTGTAATTTTCTCAGTTCTGTCTCATTGCAGCAAAGATTTGAAACAGTGGACCAGTGTTATAGCTCAATTACAGCTCAGAGTTTTATTCAGCAAGCAAAGGAAAGTACACCTTCAAAGCATGAGCATGGGCAGCCGCCAAAGGAGAGGCCTCAATCATCTTGGGCTTCCTCCTTTTATTCATTTGTCTCCCCCTCGCTGAGTCTGCCCTATGCAAATTGGACTCGCCAAGAAAGGGAGTGTGTTTGTGTCACCTGAAGTTCTCACTCCCATCTACAGGTTTTCTTTTGTTCCATTTTGTGGGCTTTTCCCTTTCTGTCTTTTAGCCACCATCATTTTGGACTCCCTTTTCCTATTTTAACTACCTAACAGTCCTCACTCAAGAGATGAGAGTCCCAGTTCTTTGGGAATAGGGGTGCTGAGGTCTCTCTGGCTAGTTCCTGCTGAGCTGGGACGGTGAGGGCCATTGACCCTCCCGCTCTTGCCAGTCTCAAGCCTGTTTCCTTATAGTTGTGTCCATCTAATGGCGTGTGATATTTTCCATGGTCAGCTGTAGTTTTATACATCCTTGCTGAACTAGCACTGCATTTTGTAGCTTGACCTGGGCAGAGACAAAATGGGTTAAACAATTGATAATACTCAGAGCAATCATAAGCAGCATCAATATAGTGATAACCGGGATTAGGAGCGGCATTAACCAACTCCAAATTCCCCCCTGCCAGGAGAAGGATCCCCCAAGGAGAGACCGTAGCTACCTCAAGAACTTTCCATCTCATTCTTTGAGATCCTGTAGGATCTGCATGTTTTTCTTGAGGACTGTGAGACTTTCTTTAACTTGGCTGGAGGTATTTACCCAGAAACAACACATCTCATTCAAGATGGCTCAAATCCCTCCTTGTTCAGGGATCAGGAGATTTATCTCCTGTCCAGTTTTGGAGTACTACCTCTCCCAAGCTGTGCTGGCTCTTAAGAGCTGTCCTAGGAAATCTTATCCCCAGAAACTTAATTTTGGGGGTGTTCATTGGAATGGCACATCTGTAGTCCTGAATAGGTATCTGAGTTCTCCCAGGGCTCACGGTGTATTGAGTGTCCTCTAATGTTTTCTTCCATGGTTTGGCTCATGAGTAGTGAATCCAGGAGGCCTGTCCCAGTACCTTGACTGCTGTCGGGGTAGAAAGTATTACAGGGTAGGGGCCCTTCCATGTGGGCTGGAGTTGAGCCTCTGGGGACCCATCTTTCCAGACTTCTGGCAAATTAGTCTGTAGAACTAAGGTGGCCACCCCTATTAGGTCATTGTTCTGTGACGCTGCTCTCTTAGCTGCCTGATCAGCTGCTTGCTTCCCTCATGCCACTTTCGTGCTGCCTTTTTGGTGTCCTTTAGAAGGGAGACTGAAACCTCAGGGTTCAGATGGACTGCCTCCAAGAGCCTAAGGATTTGATCCCCATATTTTGTTGGGGATCCTCTGGTGGTCAAGTGGCCTCTTTCTTTCCAAATAGCAGCATGTGCATGTAGCACCAGAAAGGCATACTTGGAGTCAGTGTAAAGGGCTATTCTTTTTCCTTTTCCCAGCTCTAACGCTCAAGTCAGGGCTATGAGCTCAGCTAATTGGGCCGAAGTACCCGGTGGCAAAGGTTTAGCCTCTGTGGTCTCAAAATTGGAAACTACTGCATATCTAGCTCTTCTTTTTCCATCCAAGACAAAGCTGCTTCCATCAGTGTACCAGATTTCCTCAGGATTAATCAGAGGATCTTCTGACAATCCCTCTCATGATTTTATCCAGTGGTCCAAACTTTCTAGGCATGAGTGAAAGGGGAGAGAGTCCTCAAGGGTAGGCAGGAGGGTAGCTGGGTTAAGAACCTCACAAAGGGAGGTAGTCAGGTCTGGATTTTCCAACAGCACTGCTTGATATCTGGGGATCCTTTGATCAGACATCCATAAATGGCCTCTCCCTTTCAGGAATTGCTTCAGGTGTCTGGTAAAAATAGTTAGTTTACCCCCAAGAGAGAGTTTTAAAGCATCTTCTATCAGGACTGCAATAGCTGCAAGATTTAGAAGACAGGGAAAGATCTCTTCCCAATAAGGGAGTAAGATACTCAGGGATCACCAGAAACTGGTGGGAAAATATTTGCCCATCCTAGCAAAAAGAAGTGCTTGGGTGAATCTTTTTATAATTGTTTTTCCTGTAGGACCCAAAATATTACAGGTCTGGGAGGAGAAGGCTCCGGAGTAGGATGTCAGGACAGTGTGGGTACTCCCTGTGTCAACAAAGAAATTCTCAGACCTACCTTCCACATCCAGCTGCACCCTTGGCTCTAGCCCCATGATGGTTATCTGTGACACGGTGGGCTGGCTGGAGTAGGCTGCTTCAGTCTTGTTGAACCATCTTTAGGGAAAGCTTGGAGCTTGACCTTGAGGCTCTTGGGTCCTAACGGCAGAGTGCCACTCAGTGTCCCACTTGATGGCATTTGTAGCAAGCCATTTTAGGTGACTTGTCATGGTTTGGACACTCTTTGGCCCATTCACCCACCTGTCTACAGACTAGGCATTTGCCTCCTGCCTTGTCCCTTAAGGACTCGGGGTTTGCCATAGGGCCTCCCTGGAGGGGGGCCAGAATCTGGGAATGCCTTATCCCTTTCCTTTTCTCCCTTTCCTGAGTCTTGGCCTCCTTCTCCTATTCTCTGTTATAAAAGGTACTGTTGGTGTCTGGACCATCTCATCTAAAGAGGCAGCAGGGTCCTGCTGCTGTAGCTTTTGTAACATTATCCTGATGTCTGATGCACATGGGGACAGAAATTTGTCCTTTAAAATCATCTGTCCCTTGTAAGACTCTGAGTCCAGATTGGTAAAGCTTGTTTTAGACTTTCCAGAAAGGCAATGGGGTTCTCATTGGACTCCTGAGTTATTGCTGAGACTGGGCACTGTTTCACAACTAACAGGCTTCCTTCTATTTCCATGGCTGGACTTCCTTAGGGGTGAGTCCTTCTGAAGTTTATCCTACCCGTACTGTTGTAATCTGAATGCCAGGCATACCTGGGTGAGGGTGCAGATCCCCAGGCAGGTTGAGGCATGTCGGCCTCCTGAGAACTGGGTTCCTGGGCAGGTCGAGGCATGTTGACATCCTAGGATCCCAGGTTCGTGGATTCCTGAGCAGGTTGAGGTGTGACAACCTCCCAGGGACTGGAGACCAGATCACTAGACAGGTAGAGGCAGGTAGACTTCCTGGGACCCCCTGGCTGGAATCGAGTATCCACAAAGTATCAAGCATCAGGAAGTCTCTCCCATAAGGAAGCTTCCAAAGCCTCTTATCCGTCTCCATCAGAGGGTGGACAAACCCAAAACCACAATCACAGAAAATTAACCAACCTGATCACATGGACCACAGCCTTGTCTAATTCAATGAAACTATGAGCCGTGCCATGTAGAGCCACCCAAGATGGATGGGTCATGGTGGAGAGTTCTGAAAAATATGTGGTCCACTGGAGTCTTATTGTGACTCCTTATTGCCAAACTTAGACTTCAGTTGAAGAAAGTAGGCAAAACCACTACATCATTCAGGTATGACCTAAATCAAATCCCTTACAATTATACAGCGGAAGAGACAAATAGATTCAAGGGATTAGATCCAATAGTCAAAAGTGCCTGAAGAACTATGGACAGAGGTTCCAGACATTGTACAGGAGGCAGGGATCAAGACTATGTGCAAGAAAAAGACATGCAAAGAAGCAAAATGGTTGTCTGATGGGAGGTCTTACAAATTATTGTGAAAAGAAGAGAAGTGAAAATCAAAGGAGAAAAGGAAAGATATATCCATTTGAATGCAGAGTTCCAGAAAATAGCAAGGAGAGATAAGAAAGCCGTCCTCAGTTATCAGTAAAAAGAAAAGGAGGAAAACAGTAGAATGGGAAAGACTAGAGATATCTTCAAGAAAATTAGAGATACCAAGGAAACATTTCATGCAAAGATGGGCACAATAAAGGACAGAAATTGTATGGAGCTAACAGAAGTAGAAGGTATTAAGAAGAGGTGGCAAGAATATATAGAAGAGCTATACAAAAAAGATCTTCATGACCCAGACAACCACGATGGTGTGATCACTCACCTAGAGCCAGACATTCTGGAATGTGAAGTCAAGTGGGCCTTAGGAAGCATCACTACAAAGCTAGTGGAGGTGATGGAATTCCAGTGGAGCTGTTTCAAATCCTGAAAGATGATGCTGTGAAAGTGCTGCACTCAATATGCCAGCAAATTTGGAAAACTCAGCAGTGGCCACAGGACTGGAAAAGGTCAGTTTTCATTCCAATCCCAAAGAAAGGCAATGCCAAAGAATGCTCAAACTACTGCACAATTGCAGTCATCTCACATGCTAGCAAAGTAATGGTCAAAATTCTCCAAGCCAGACTTCAACAATAAGTGAACTGTGAACTTCCAGATGTTCAAGCTGGATTTAGAAAAGGCAGAGATCAAATTGCCAACATCTGCTGGATCATGGAAAAAGCCAGAGAGTTCCATAAAAAACATCTACTTCTACTTTGTTGACTACGCCAAAGCCTTTGACTGTGTGAATCACAAGAAACTGTGGGAAATTCTGAAAGAGATGGGAATACCAGACCACCTAATCTGCCTCTTGAGAAATCAGTATGCAGGTCAGGAAGCAATAGTTAGAACTGCACATGGAACAACAGAATGGTTCCAAATAGGAAAAGGAGTACATCAAGGCTGTATATTGTCACCCTGCTTATTTAACTTATATGCAGAGTACATCATGAGAAACGTTGAGCTTGATGAAGCACAGACTGGAATCAAGACTGCCTGGAGAAATATCAATAACCTCAGATATGCAGATGACACCACCGTGATGGCAGAAACTGAAGATGAACTAAAGAACCTCTTGATGAAAGTGAAAGAGGAGAGTGAAAAAGTTGGCTTAAAGCTCAACATTCAGAAAACTAAGATTTTGGCATCTGGTCCCATCACTTCATGGCAAATAGATGGGGAAACAATGGAAACAGTGTCAGACTTTATTTTGGGGGGCTCTAAAATCACTGCAGATAGTGACTGCAGCCATGAAACTAAAAAACGCTTGCTCCTTGGAAGAAAAGTTATGACCAACCTAGATAGCATATTCAAAAGAAGAGACATTACTTTGCCAACAAAGATCCATTTAGTCCAAATTATGATTTTTCCAGTAGTCATGTTTGGATATGACAGTTGGACTATAAAGAAAACTGAGCACCAAAGAATTGATGCTTTTGAACTATGTTTTTGGAGAAGACTCTTGAGAGTCCCTTGGACTGCAAGGAGATCCAGCCAGGGAATTCTAAAGGAAATCAGTCCTGAATAGTCATTGGAAGGACTGATGCTGTAGCTAAAACTCCAATACTTTGGCCACCTGATGTGCAGAACTGACTCATTGGAAAAGACCCCGATGCTGGGAAAGATTGAAAGCAGGAGGAGAAGGGTGCAATTAGAGGATGAGATGGTTGGATGGCATCACCAACTCAGTGGACATAAGTTTGAGTAAACTCTAGGAGTTAGTGATGGACAAGGAGGCCTGGCGTTCTGCAGTCCATGGGGTCACATAGAGTCAGACACGACTGAGTGACTGAACGGAACTGAAGGTCTCCAGCATGACTAGTATGGGTGAGATTAAGGGGTTATAATTTTAACTCATTGCCAGTTTGTCCACCACGGATGGGAATAGATACCATGATGTAAAGCAACCCAAGCATGTGCCCTGAAACTGGGAACCTTGGAAAATAGCCATGAGCCTTATCTTATTGCTCTGAGGGAATGTAAGTCACTGATTTCTTCCCCTAGTTCTCCATAAGAGCAGTTTAGGGTGCTTCCAACTGTAAGCATTTCATTGTCATAGACCCACTTGTAATAACAGAAGTAATGACAAAGGAGTGGGTTGTCTATACTGGGCTGGGTGGAGTGATGTTGCCTACAAGGGGGCAGGGTCCTGGTTGTAGGAACTGGTCTTAAGGACAAATTGATAAGAGGCAACAGACCAGATATTCCATAAAAGTGGAGTGGAGATTTGATCCAGGTGTATGTTTGTAGCTTTAGGAGAAGGGTGTTAAGGGTTTGAGCCCAAAAGGCCTACAGGGCTAATTCCCTGAGTGGTAAACATCATCCTTGTAAGCCCAATTGCCCTTGAAGCAATGCCACCAGCAGATGGACCTCTAGCAGGCATTGTGGGCTTGTCACCCGCCCTAGTGTGTTCACTGAGATGCTGTTGTTGCATACGTTGTAGGAAACATGGAAGATGAAAGTCTGGATATCTAGAGGGTTGGATATTATACAGTATTTCCCCCCCAAAGGCCAGCTTTTTCTGGTTGTCCCTCCAGAAGGGGCCTGGACGGGGTTCAGGAAAAGAGCATGAAATAGGAGGGAAGAGAGCAGGGCACAAGTTTTGAAAGAATGACGTAGCCCAAGGCAAAACATAAACTGGTTAAAATAAAATGGATCCAAGATGGCCGACAAGTCAAATTCAACTGAACCTTGATCCTCAATCTGCAAGCTAAAAGACACACCCAGAGGCGCCATGACAGTTCCAAGGCACCATCACAAAACCAAGGAGTGGGTGGTTCCCCAACTGTTAGAATGATCCTCCTACTCATTAGCACATGAAATCACCCAGCTCACAAAAACTAACTGCACATTTCATGGCCGCCACAGTCACCCTCTGTGATGGCACACACTCTGGACTGTGCTTCTCTCTGAATCCCCACAAATCTACTTCTCACCTATTGCAGTGTCTCTCACTGAATTCTTTTGCAATGAGACATCAAGAACCTGAGCCTTATTAGGTCCTGAAACCAGGCACCGTGGGTTTTGGCCGGGCTCAAGTTCCAGTCGGACATGACGGAGTGACTAAGCACAGCACAGAGTCCCTGCCCTGCGGGCTTGAGTCCCAATCTTAGGTAAATTGTTTCAAACACTACTTTCAGAAATGCAAAGATGACAACCTGCCCGATCAAACAGTAGCACAGATGGAGAGAGGAGCTGAAGGACGGGAGGAAAAAGCAGTGGGAAGAATGTGCCAAAGAACCCCTTTCATAACTTGCCAGAAAAACTGCTAAATGCCTGACCTGTGCCTACAGTTTTCATTGGCTCTTTAGCACAAAAGAGGTTAAAGACAGAAGAACCATCACCCACTCGGGCAACAGCTACTAGGGTGCAGCAGGTCGTGGAGCCTTTGGGCCACTGGGGAGTGGCCCCTGCCAGAGTCCCTCGGTTGCACACACGGCTGCTTGCCTGTTCACAGGGGATTCGAGGAAACCAGAAATGAGAGATCATAATGGAATTAAGATTTTGTTAGCCATATGTCCTTCCAGCCAAAGTGGCGAGGACCTCCTACCTTAACCAGAGGTCTTCTGGAACCTGAGACTGAGCTGTGTGAGCTTTCTGCTGAGTTTGTTTTCGCTGTCTTGGTTTCCAGCACAAAGGACTTCTCGTCACTTCCCCTGCACTGGGTTTCCTTTGCATTCAGCTTCCACCACATGAGCTTTCACCAAGTTGGGCTTCTGCTGTGCTCGGCCTCCGCCTCGCAGGGGCCAAGCCAAGGTTGTTTTGGCCAGGTTACATCTGAGTCATGCCCCAGATATGCTGAGGGAGTGGTTCTGTCTTGCCGCAGCAAAGATTTGAAATGGGGGACCAGTGTCACAGCTTGGTTACAGCTCAGAGTTTTATTCAGCAAGCAAAGGAAAGTACACCCTCGAGGTGGGAGGGCAGGCCAACCCCAAAGGAGAGGCCTCAGTCTTCTTGGCTTCCTTCTCTTGTGCATTTGCCTCTTCCCTGCTGAGCCTGCCCTATGCAGATTAGGCTAGCCAAGAAGAGGGAGTGTTTGTTTCCCCTGAAGTTCTCACTCCAGTCAGCAAGTTTTCTTTTGTCCCATTTTTGCGGGTTTTCCCCTTTCTTCGTCTTTAAGCCACCACCATGTTGGACTCCTTTGTCCTCTTCTAACTAACAATTACTACTGACACAAGGACCAAGAGACGCACCCGTAGGATGGAAGGACTGCGCGGGAGGCTGGCAGTGGCAGCGGGTCAGTGGCCACCCTGCTCTGCCAAGCCAGCAGGACCTGGGGTCACTTCTCAGGTACTCCCACTTTCACTCGCACCACTCGGGCATCTGGCCACTGGCTAGCTCTTAGCACCTAAAAGCAGAGCTATCCTCACAGTGTCTTTGGCTCTGTTTCGAAGTCAGGGAGTTACTCTCAAGTGACTGACTCACTTTGGCTACTTCCAGTGAGGTGTCATCAGAAGCACTGTTCCCCTCCAGAGTCTCTGCTCCATGGCCAACTCAGCAGGCAGACCTTTAAAAAAAAGTGATTATAAATGATGACTGTTCCCTTGACAATGAATGGGGAATGACAGGTGGACCCACCGAAGCTCTTCCAGGGGGCTCAGTGGCGGCAACTGTTGAACAGCGCTTTCTTTTTCTTGGCACCTGTTGACAAGGACTCTGGCCTGGGTTAATTTACTTGGCAGATCCTTTTTTAGTAGATAATGCAGTAATATCAGGGCTTCCGGGTGGCTCTGGTGGTAACCCACCTGCCAGTGCAGGTAGATGTAAGAGACACAGGTTCAGTCCCAGGGTCAGGAAGATCCCTGGGAGGAGGGCATAGCAACCAGCTCCAGTGTTCTTGCCTGGAGAATCCCACTGGCAAATGAGCCTGGGAGGCTGCAGTCCATAGGGTTGCAAAGAGTCAGACATGGCTGAAGAGTCTTAGGAAGAGTCTTAGCACACGTACATGCAGTAGTATCAGCCCAGATCAGGTGATCATCAAAGCCAAATGAGCTCAGCCACAGTGGACAAAGGTTTTCTTTGCTCCGTGAATATAAACTCTGCAAGAAAATGGGGAGAGTGACCTTCTTGCCACTTTGGAGCCATATGTAATATGTGTTTGGTTTTCAGTCTGAGTGATTTTTATGAAACAGATAAAGTTATTGAGTGAATGTTCTCCATAGAATAGCTTGATGTGTCCTATAGTACCTTTCAGTACAGGATCTGGGGACTGACGTGGGACTCTGCTCCTGAGTCCGTGCAGCGTGGCTGACCCGGCAGTGGCCAGTCCTGACCTCAGGCAGAACCACAGGGATGGTAGCTGGAGATTTCCAGAATTAGGTGTATATTCCAGAAACCCTCAGACATTTGCTGACTCTGGGGGCTTGTTCAGTACTTTTCACATGCAGCTTGACCACTCTGGGTGAGGTGGGAGAGCAGGGTGAGGAGCTGCTGTGTGCCATAACCCGGGTCCCTTCCTGGGGGTAGCTGGGGATGGGATATCCACATTGGGGCTGGGCAGGGGTGATGGGTGAGCAAGAGGGAGGGGTGAGGTAGGGGGCTGCAGGAAAGAGAGCAGAGTGTTTTCAAGGCCCATCCCACTTCAAATAGAGCAGTTCTGCATTTATAGATTGTAGCTTCCCTCAAGAGTTCAGTTGATGATTTCAGATTTCAATTGAAGATTTCCCTCAAGCTTCCATTTAGAACTAAGACTTTTGAAAACCATGCTTTCCCTGATAGCAGGGAAGTCCTCAGACTTAGTAACTAGTTTACTGAGCATTTATGGGCGGCAGGTGTCCCCAGGAGCTCTGTGTGCTTTCTCATTGAATCCTCGCCCCATGAGGCTTGTATTATCATCCTCATTTAAATATTAGGATGGAGAAGGAACTGGCAACCCACTTCAGTACTCTTGCCTGGGAAATCCTATGGATGGAGGAGCCTGGTAGGCTACAGTCCATCGGGTCACAAAGAGTCCGACACGACTGAATGACTTCACTTTCACTTTTCACTTTCATGCATTGGAAAAGGAAATGGTAACTCACTCCAGTGTTCTTGCCTGGAGAATCCCAGGGACGGGGGAGCCAAGTGGGCTGCCATCTATGGGGTCGCATAGAGAAGAAATATTAGGAAGTGGAGGCCCAGACAGGCTGAGTAACTTGTCAAAGGCTGCAGTAATTAGATGGTGGAACCAGGGTTCAAACTCAGGTCCAGAGATGGTCCTGATGCTGGGCTTGAATCCCATCCCACTAACCTACAGCCAAGGGATCTGAGCCTGTCTTCCTCCTCCACAAATCAGAGGCTGTGGGGTTCTCTCCAGAGCCAGACCTCACACACAGAGCATGGGATACAGAACTTTAGACACCCACTTACTCAGATGACTGGTAACCAGGAAGCAGGATGCACTCAGCGTGTGGGTGTGGGACCATCAACAGTGGGGGTCACATCCCTGTGAGCAACTGTGAGAATGAGGCGCTGACTCCAGCCCCTCCTTGAGCATAGCAAGCTGTGTTTCTTGGTTTCCTCACCTGTGGATTAGGGATCAGACCACCTGCCTTGGGAGCAATGCTGAGGCTGAAAGAAGAGACACTTGAAGAGTGCCTGCTGTTCTGTGAACATTTGAGTCTGTACCCTGTCTGCTTCAGGTCCATCCACCTGAAAGGTCAATACTGAAGTCCATGCAAAGCCCTTGCTGGGGGGTCTTGATGGACGTTTTTCCTCCCCCTGACTGGAGGACCTCCCTCCTCTTCATTCAGCGAACTGGCTCAGTGGACAGGATGGCATGTGGAGATAAACATTGGCCCCAACTTTAGAGAAAATACCCGCCAGAGAGAATGGTCAACAGGAGAAAAACAAACCAAAAAAGGATCAGTTAAGAATTCAGGAGCAGATACGCCCTCACTTTTGCGGTTTCCCAGCTGAAAAAACTAAACAAACAAAAATGCAGTTGCGCTTTCAAAAGCAAATGCCAGTTGTAACGTGTAGATTTGCAGGGTGTTCTGTATGACTGCCCCTCCTCCCCCACCGCTGCAAAGAGGGAGCATCTGTTTTCTGTACAAATACCTGGCTCCTGGGGAAAGTTAAGATGATTTTCTAACCAGGCTACAGGAGGTGGGGCAGAAATCTCCATTTTACTGCTTTGACCTTCCCTGGAGCACCCCAAGGGGCATCCGTAAAAGTAATTTTCGTATGGAATCTATTAAAGAGGCAAACAGTTCGTTGGAGGGAATGATGAGAATTAAGGGCTGGCGCTCTGCCCGTCTAACCCGGGGCTGCTCGCTGAATCTGGCTTCAAGCGGTAAAATCAGCTAGGTTTTCCCTCCATCCCAGACTCTGCACTAATCTCGCATGGTGCAAATTCGCCCGGGATTGCCTAAGCTAGTAACACCATGCAGAGCAGAATACGAGATGTCACCGTCTTCTCCTGTCTTCTCCCCGCATTACTTTCTCGCGGAGAAGTTTGTCCATATTTTCCTTCCTTAGCAGGTGCACGTCTCACACGCTCCCCAGAGCCTTGCCCTTCCATGCTTGTCCTCACGGTGGCGCTCCAATGAGACTCCTGCTGTCCCAGCCCCTCTGCTCTTCCGCGTTTGTCCCCAAGGCGGCACTCCAGTGGGACTCCCGCCGCCCTGCCCGCTTTGCCAGGGGAGAGGGCCCCAGGGACACAGGTTCGCCCCTGCCTCTCTAGGGACTGTTGCTGACAGTCATAGCTGCAATGTCTGCCGATGTCATGAATATTAACTTGTCTTTCTTTTCTAGTTTAAGGATTATCAAAATTATACGTTTTATAGCTTCTTATTCCTTCTGAGACCATTATCTCTTGTGAGATTTTTATTTTAAAGAGGGGATACTGAGCTGCACCCGCAGAGAGGTCCCTAAGGAGAGTCTTGCTTAGTGGTTCTCAGCCTGGCTACACATCAAAAATGACCTACAGAGCTTTGGAAAAATACCCAGAAACGGGTTCCATCATTGATCAATTAAACCTCTGGATAAGGGCCTGGTGTTGGGGTGTGTATATACTTATTTTAGGTCTTGAGCTGAGATCAGAACAGCTGGTGTAGGGTCAGAAGCTTCCGGTTCCCTCCTTGGCTCGTTCCAGTCCAGTCTGTAGGCTGGGCCCCTCCAGTGCCACCTGTTGAGGCACTCTAGGAGTTTCAGGCAAGAGAACCCCATGCTTTGGTTATCTTCACTACCACTGCTTTGTTGTGGAGAAGGGGCCTGCATAACTCAATGAAGCTATGAGCCATGCTGTGTAGGGCCAGCCCAGATGGATGAGTCATAGCGGAGAGTTCTGACAAAACGTGATCCACTGGAGGAGGGAATGACAAACCACCCCAGTGTACTTGCCGTGAGACCCTCATGAACTGGATAAAAGAACAAAAAGATATGACCTCCAAGTCTTAAGCTGTCCAATATGCTACTGGGGAAGAGCAGAGGAGAACTACTAATAGCCCCAGAAAGAATGAAGCATCTGTGCCAAAGATGGAAACAACACTCAGTTATGGATGTGCCTGGTGATGAAAGTAAAATCCAGTACTGCAAAGAACAATACTGCATAGGAACCTGGAATGTTAGCTCCATGAATCAAGGTAAATTGGACATGGTCAAGCAGGAGATGGTAAGAGAAAACATCAAAATCTTAGTAATCAGTGAACCAAAATGAATGGGAATGGGCAAATTTAATTCAGATGAATATTCTATGTATAATGTTCATCTAAATTATATATATAAATCTCTACTACATTATATTATATATCTACTACTGTGGGCAAGAATCCCTTAGAAGTGGGCAGCCCTCATAGTCAACAAGAGTCCAAAATGAAGTACTTGAGTGCAGTCTCAAAAATGACAGCATGATCTCAGTTCGTTTCCAAGGCAAGACGTTCAACATCATAGTAATTCAAGTCTGTGCCCCTACCACTGATGCTGAAGAAGCTGACCAGTTCTATGAAGATCAAGAAGACCTCCTAGAACTAATATCAAAAAAAGATGTCCTATTCATCATAGGGGATTAGAATGCAAAAGTAGGAAGTCAAGAGATGCCTGTAATAATAGGCAAGTTTGGCCTTGGAGAACAAAATTCTCCAAGCAACAAAATGCCCTCCAAAAGAGCAAAGGCCAACTGAATTCTGTCAAGAGAATGCACTGGTCATAGCAAATACCCTTTTCAACAACACAAGAAACAACTTTACACATGGACATCACCAAATGGTCAATAACAAAATCAAATTGAATGCATTCTTTGTAGCCAAAGATGAAGAATCTCTATACAGTCAGCATAAACAAGACCTGGAGCTGACTGTGGCTCAGACCATGAATGCCTTATTGCAAAATTCAGACTTAAATTGAGGAAAGTAGGGGAAACCACTAGACCATTCAGGTATGATCTAAATCAAATCCCTTACAATTATACACTGGAAGTGACAAGTAGATTCAAGGGATTAAATCTAAGATCATGGCATCCAGTCCAGTCAAGTGGGCCTTAGGAAGCATTACTACCAGTAAAGCTAGTGGAGATGATGGAATTCCAGCTGAGCTATTTCAGATCCTAAAAGATGATGCTTTTAAAGTGTTGCACTCAATATGTCAGCAAATCTGGAAGACCCAGCAGTGACCACAGGACTGGAAAAGGTTAATCCTCATCCCAATTCCCAAGGGTAGTACTAAAGAATGTGCTAATCATCAGACAATTGCACCCATCTCCCATGATAGTATGGTCATGCTTAAAATCCTGCATGCTAGGGTTCAGCATTACATGAACCAAGAACTTCCAGATGTCCAAGCTGGGTTTAGAAAAGGAAGAGGAACCAGAGATCAAATTGCCAACATTTGCAGTATCAAAAGAGGAAGCAAGGGAATTCCAGAAAAACATCTACCTCTGTTTCAGCAACTACGTCAACACCTCTGACTGTGTGGATCATCATAAGCTGTGGAAAACACTTAAAGAGATGGGAATACAAGACCATCTTACCTGTCTCCTGAGAAACCTGTGTGAGGGTCAAGAAACAGCAGTTAGAACCCTGCAGGAACAACTGATTGAGTCAGGATTGAGAAAGGAATGTGAGAGGACTGTCTGCTATCACCCTATTTTGTTTAACCTCTACATTGAGCACATCATGAGAAATCCAGGCTGGATGAGTTACAGGAGGAGAGTGAAAGAGCTGGTTTAAAACTAAATATTAAACTAAGATCATGGCATCTAGCCCCATTACTTCATGGCAAATAGAAGGGGGAAAGGTGGAAGTAGCAACAGGTTTCTTGTTGGGCTCTAAAATCACTGTGGGTGGTGACTGCAGCCATGAAATCAGAAGACAATTGCTTCACGCCAGGAAAGCTATGACAAGGCTAGACAGTATATTGAAAAGCTGAGACATTACTCTGCCAAAAAATGTCCATATAGTCAAGGCTATGGTCTTCCCGGTGGTCATGTACGTTTGTGAAAGCTGGACCATAAAGAACGTGGAGTGCCAAAAAATTGATGTTTTAAAACTGTGATGCTGGAGCAGAGTCCTTCGAGTCCCTTGGACAGCAAGGAGATTAAACCAGTCAATCTTGAGGGTAATCAACCCTGAATACTCATTGGAAGGACTGATGCCGACATTGAAACTCCAGTATTTTGGGTTTCTGATGCGAACAGCTGACTCATTGGAAGAGTTCCTGATGCTGGGAAAGAATGAGGGCAGAAGAGGGCCTCAGAGGATGAGATGGCTGGAAGACATCACTGATGCAATGGACATGAACTTGGGCAAACCTCGGGAGATGGTGAGGGACAGGGAGGCCTGGTGTGCTGTAGTCCATGAGGTCGCAGAAAGTCAGACACAACTGGGCAACTCAACAACGACCCCATGCTACAAAAGGTTTGCTGCTACCTGCTGCCTGCTCAGTTGTGTCTGACTCTCTGCAACCCCATGGACTGTAGCCCGCGAGGCTCCTTCCTCTGTCCATGGAATTTTCCAGGCAAGAATTCTGGAGTAGGTCCCAATTTTCTACTCCAGAGGATCTTCCCGACCCAGATATTGAACCTGTATTTCTTGCACTTCCTGCATTGGCAGGCGGATATTTTATCACTGGGCTGACTGAAATGACATACTAAGGTTGGAGAACACTTAATAAAATGGAAAACTCTTCCAATGGCCAAGCAAGAAGAGACTTTGAGCACAGGAGAGCCGTTCTTAAAATTATGACGACTTGAGCACAGGAGAATTGTTCTTAAAATTATGACGACTAAAAGCATTCCTAACAATATAAAAACTGCCTATATTCACTGGAAATGCAAGTTTAATCTTCATTTCCAATTGTGGTATAATACATATATAGTTTCCCATTTTAACTATGTTTAAGTGTACAGAGGGGTCAAGTACATTCACATTGTTGGGCAGTGTCCACCACTGTGCATCTCCAGAACTTCTTATTCTCACAAGCTGAAACTCTGGACTCATTTGATGACTAGAAAGAAAAAAAAAAAAAAACCCTAAAAGTTGAGAATTATGGTTTATTTGAAGATATTACCAAGGACTTTGGCCCAGAGCCTCTCAGACAGCTCTGAGGGACTGTCCCAAAGGGGTTAGAGAGGAGCTAGGATACATGGGCATTTTTGAAAATGTCTGAAACAAACAAATTTAAAAAACCCATAGTCAAACATCAAATATGCAAATAACCTCAGATATGCAGATGACACTATCCTTATGGCAGAAAGTGAAGGGGAGTTAAAGAGCCTCTTGAAAGTAAAAATGAAGAGTGAAAAAGCTGGCTTAAAATTCAACATTCAAAAAACAAAGACAATGCATCCGGTCCCATCACTTCATGGCAAATAGGGGGGAAACAATGGAAACAGTGACAGACTTTATTTTCTTGGGCCCCAAAATCACTGTGGACGATGATTGCAGCCATAAAACCAAAAGATGTGTGCTCCTTGGAAGAACCGCAATGACAAATCTAGGCAGCGTATTAAGAAGCAGAGACATTACTTTACCTACAAAGGTCCATGTAGTCAAAACTGTGGTTTTTCCAGTAGTCATGTATAGATGTGAGAGCTGGACAAGAAAAAAGGCTGCGTGCCGAAGAACTGATGCCTTCAAACTGTGGTGCTGGAGAAGACTCTTGAGAGTCCCTTGTGTAATGCTGGACCCCAGCGGCCATGACGGGCGCCCCTCCACTCCCTCCTGCCGGTGGGGGAAGTCCCTAACGGAAGGAGCCTCCCAGATCCCGGGGACCAATGACAGCATACTTCGCCAGCTAAAGCCGCCCCACCCAGCCACGTAGAAGGACCTGTCAGCCCGCGACGCCTCAGCCTGGCGACCTGTCTGTGCATCTAGCCTGACCATTCCTCGCAACGAACATATAAAAGCCACCTCCAACATGGTCCGGGTGAGGACTTCCTTGACCTGCCTCGTTTGGGTCCGGGAACGCAGCCAGGGAGCACTTCACCATTAAAAATCCTGTTAGACACTCTTTTGGTGTCCTGGTCGTCTTTACCTAACACCTTGCACTGCAAAGAGGGAAAACCAGCCAATCCTAAAGGAAATCAGTCCTGAAGACTCATCGGAAGGACTGATGTTGAAGCCGAAAGCCTGATGTGAGGTGGACTCACTGGAAAAGACCCTGATGCTGGGAAAGACTGAAGGCGGGAGAAGGGGACAGCAGAGGATGCATGCTTGGATGGCATCACCGACTCAATGGGCATGGGTTTGAGCAAGCTCTGGGAGCTGGTGACGGACAGGGAAGCCTGGTGTGCTGCAGTCCATGGGGTTGCAAAGAGTCAGACACAACTGAATGATGAACAACAGCAAGCATCAAAAGATGACTGCTGGGAATTCCCTGGTGGCCCAGCGGTTAGGACTCCATGCTTCTACTGTAGGAGACACGGGTTCAATCCCTGGGTAAGGAACAAAGATCCCATATGCCATGCAACACCACCAAAATAAATAAAAGAGCTTAGTTAAAAAAAAAAAAAAAAAGTACTGCTAGTCACAATACAACTTAATGAATTTAATGCTTTTCTATACAGGAAAGTGCAGAAGTCTGTCTCAGTGAAATCATTCCTTTGATATGCACCTTAACTGTCTAGGGCCCCTGTTTCGGTCAGTTTCCTATTTTTCTCCCTCAGAGTGCATGTCACCAGGGCAGCTGTAGTAGCTGATGGCTTGATGGCTGAAGCATTTGCTGTTTACTGAAATGGCATGTGACTTTTTTTTTTGTCCACACATTAAATAACTCCTCCCACTCACTCCCCTCCCCAGTCCCTGATAATCACTGCTCTCTTTCTTATCTCTAGGTTTCTCATATAAATTGTCTTATACATTGCTTGTCCTTTGTTGAGAGAATAGAACCACTTTCCCCTCTACACATATTTGATGTTAGTATGCCTTACTTCCTTGCCACCGACTTACTAGAAAATCATTCATGGATGTTTTTAGTATTCAGTTAATTAAACCTCCTGAATTTATCTTTTACTCTGAGGATCAAGGTTTCCATCCTTATTCAGTATCCTGATTGCTTCCTCAGAATATTTAGTTTTCTATGATGGTTTACTGTTTTCGGAGTAGAGATTTAAATGAATTGTTTATAGATTAAATAAAGAATACTTCTTAGAAATAAAGCATGTTTGATTTTTTTTTTTTTTTGCAAAGACCAATGGCTGCTAAAAGTCTTTTGAGGAGTTTAAAAAATTACACAGTAATTTTTTTTTTAATGGTTTACCCTGAAGCAATCTTAAACTTCAGTCAGTATTCTGGAGCAGATTAACAGAGCTATTTAACAGGCAGGCCATGCTTTTCCATTCCTGTTCTGTGCTAGAAAAAATCAACCTAAAGTATAATTGGAAGTAAATGTGGAAATCATAGTTCTGTCTGCCTGTGAAGAAGCAGGAATCTTTATCATGGTCATTAAAGAGCCCAGCCAGGCATGCATTCAGTCTAAGAACCATGAAAATCTGTAGTTGAACATTTGCATGAAACAGTGGCAATTAGAGATGATAGTAAATAGATAAAGGACACATTCCTGTTGGTCCTTTTTGCTTTCTGAATCAAAGTCCAGTGAAAATGATTCTTGAAACACTATTGTTAACATATTTGCTTTTCAGTTGAATGTTTGAAGATGCCAAGACTAGAAGGAATAAGATTATAAAAGAAAGTACTTAAGTAAGATTTTTCCATTTTTAATAGAGATGTAATTGACATATGACATTATATTACTATCAGGTGTACAACATAATGATTCA
>SJYC01075044.1:0-11749 GCA_006408675.1 Madoqua kirkii | reverse complement strand
GCCTAAGATGGGGTCCAGGCCCTATGAATTCCTTCTTCAAGAGAAATATTTTAAATCTGCAGCATTAGAATATGGTGTTCATTTTAGCAGTAGAGTCATCCTGTGGAAATTTAGTGTTTGGAAGCTCCCCTGGAGAAGGAAATGGTAACCCACTCCAGTATTCTTGCCTAGAGAATCCCATGGACAAAGAAGCCTGTTAGGCTACAGTCCACGGGGTCGCAAAGAGTTGGACACGACTGAGTGACTTCACTTTCACTTTCACTACCACCAATATATAGATATTGAAAATTTAAAATAGCCTAATTTTATATCCTTGGGATTTGTGTATTTATTAAAATTATTGAGCTTCCATCCTACCTCACCAAAGACATTTTGTGTTCCGGGCTTAGAACTCATCTTTTTCATAAAACGTTCATTTTTAATTTAAATAATAATTCTTAAATCAACACAAGTTAGTATGCTCTATTAGCATTTTTAAGACATTTCAATGAAGAGTCTGCTTTGTGAGCTGAGCAGGCTGTTATTCCCTAATAAAAAGAAATTGGAAGTCATCCCTGCATGGGAGAAATCAGATACAACCCCAAGAAACCAAACAAAACTGGAAAATGCAGACAGAAGGAAATATATAATAATGGAGTATATCTGCTGCTGCTGCTGCTAAGTAGCTTTAGTCGTGTCTGACTCTGTGCAGCCCCATAGATGGCAGCACACCAGGCTCCTCCGTCCCTGGGATTCTCCCGGCAAGAACACTGGAGTGGGTTGCCATTTCCTTCTCTAATGCATGAAAAGTGAAAGTGAAGTCGCTTAGTTGTGTCCGACTCTTAGCAACCCCATGGACTGCTGGCCTACAAGGCTCCTCCAACCATGGTATTTTCCAGGCAAGAGTACTGGAGTGGGTGGGTTGCCATTGCCTTCTCTGGGAGTATATCTAGATATTAATTTTAAAATATTAATTTTATTTTTATTTGGGATACAGTATTGGGCAGAAATAAAAAGAACAATCTTGGGTCAGAATGACTGAATTACCAGTGTGCTCAGTTGCTCAGTTGTGTCTGGCTGTTTGTGACCCCATGGACTGTAGCCCACCAGGATCCTCCGAGAAGCCCATGAGATTCTCCAGGCATGCATAATGAAGTGGGTTTCCATTTCCTCCTCTAGAGGATCTTTCCAACCCAAGGATTGAACCCACATCTCCTTAGGCTCCTGCATTCCAGGTGGGTTCTTGACTTGGGCAAATTACTAAATCTCTCTGAGTATCATTTTCCAGTTTATAAAAGGAGAGAATAATCCTTCTTACTCAGATTTGCTGTGAGAATAAAATTAAAGGAGGCCTGTGGAATAATTGAGAGGTGGGACACATGCCAAGCCTCATGAAATGTCATCCATTATTGGTATTTGGGAAGGAAGAATATCCATGAAGTTTTTGGTGAGAATTATATAATTTCTTCAGTATTATGAGAAAATTTGCCCTGGGCACTAATAATAAAGCAGTTTCATAGTTTTCAAATTTTTTGATTAAATAGGCTTTTAAGCAACATTTTTCATAAGCATTATTTTTTCTGTTTCTTTACTGCTTTTGTATATACTTCATTAACAGTTTATTTAGATGACTGTGGTTTGTCAATAATAATATAGATATTTTTCTAGAATTCTCTTGCTTTTTCTATGATCCAACAGATTTTGGCAATTTTATCTCCAGTTCCTCTGTCTTTTCTAAATCTAGCTTGAGCATCTGGAAGTTCTCAGTTCACGTACTGTTGAAGCCTAGCTTGGAGAATTTTGAGCATTATTTTGCTACTGTGTGAGATAAGTACAACTATGTGGTAGTTTATTCTTTGGCATTGTTTTTCTTTGAGATTCAAATGATAATTGACCTTTTCCAGTCCTGTGGTTACTGTTGCATTTTCCAAATTTGCTGGCATATTGAGTGCAGCACTCTAACAGCATCATCTTTTAGGAACCGAAGTAGCTCAGCTGGAATTCCATCACCTCCACTAGCTTTGTTCGTAGTGATACTTCTTAAGGCCCACTTGTCTTCACATTTCAGGATGTCTGGCTCTAGGTGAGTGATAACACCATTGTGGTTATCTGGGTTACCTGCCTCCTGAAAATCTGTATGCAGGTCAAGATGCAACAGTTAGAACAGACTGGTTCCAAGAAAGAAGTACATCAAGGCTGTATATTGTCATCCTGTTTATTTAACTTATATGCAGAGTATATCATTCGAAATGCTGGGCTGGATGAAGCACAAACTGAAATCAAGATTACCAGGAGAAATGTCTATAACTTCAGATATGTAGATGATACCACCTTTATGGCAGAAAGTGAAGAGGAACTAAAGAGCCTCTTGATGAAAGTGAAAGAGGAGAGTAAAAATGCTGGCTAAAGACTCAAACTCAAAATATGAAGATCATGGAATCCAGTCCCATCATTTCATGGCAAGTAGATGGGGAAACAGTGGAAACAGTGATCAATTTCATTTTGGGGGCTCCAAAATCACTGCAGATGGTGACTGCAGCCATAAAATTAAAAGAAGCTTGCTCCTTGGATGAAAAGCTGTGACTAACCTCAACAGCATATTAAAAAGCAAATACATTACTTCTTGACAAAGGTCTGTCTAGTCAAAGCTATGTTAGTCATGTATTGATGTGAGAGTTGGACTATAAAGAAAGCTGAGCACCAAAGAATTAATACTTTTGAACTGTGGTGTTGGAGAAGACTGTTGGGAGTCCCTTGAACACAAGGAGATGAAACCAGTCCATCCTAAAGGAAATCAGTCCTGAACATTTATTGGAAGGACTGATGCTGAAGTTCCAATACTTTGGCCACCTGATGCAAAAAACTGACTCATTGGAAAAGACCCTGATGCTGGGAGAGATTAAAGGCAGGAGGAGAAGGGGATGACAGAGGAGGAGATAGTTGGATGGCATCATTGACTCGATGGATATGAGTTTGAGCAAGCTCTAGGCGTTGGTGATAGACAGGGAGACCTGGTATGCTGCAGTCCATGGGATTACAGAGTCGGACACGACTGAGTGACTGAACTTACTGTGGTTTGTCCAAAATAGCTTCACAGCACAGCATCCTTTCTGAGGATGGGAGAGGGGGAGATGACTGCTTTAGTTATCCTGACGTCCTAAGCTGGCTGTTTGCCTGTACCAAGAAGCTGAACTGGAGTGGACACAGTTGAATTTCCTAAGATTCAGTAGTGTACACAATCTAGCTTTTGTGCTTCCTTTGATATCAATAGACCAGTTCATGGTACATGAAAGAGAAAAAGTCAAATCGATCTTCTCTTTGGACTGAATTGAATGATTTGATTGGTTTAGTTAATTCAGAAGTGTTCCACTTTTCCTTTAGTTTTCCTTAAATTCTCAGTAGTTTCATAACTGTGAGTCTTCTCAAAGAAGAAACAGAAGTTGAAACAAAGAGAATAAGGAATAAGAAAATAAACATCTCAAAAAATCTTTACTTGCTACAGTAACCTTAATATTATCAATTTTTGGAAGACCTAGAATTGGGAAGAAAATACAGAGAGGACAAAAACTGTACTAAATGAGATTTATTGGGTATATTATTTCTAAAAGAATTTCTTCAAACAAAATAGACCTTAGATTCAATTTTCTCTGTGACTAGAGAAAAGCCACAGTCACTTTGTACATGTGACATCATCACCACATTTAAGAAAAGCATCACCTGCTCTGGTATATCCTTGGATAGTACTCAGCAATTCCAGGGGTTAGAATGAGTAGCCTCTTAGGGTCCCACTTCATGAGCTTCCTCAGATTTTTTAAGCCCTTAAATCTGTAATCACCATTCCCTCCTCCCCTGGCTGCTATGACCAGAACACACTGAAATGTGATAATAATGGACTTTGAGTTTATATTTGTTATCTATAAACTGGTAAGCACTTAATGTACATAATCTCATTTAATTCCCACCACCATCCTTTTATAGTGTTGCAGTATCCCAGCTTTACTAACATTAAAAGTGGGTGGGGGAATCTTACCATCCCTGTTAATTTAGGGTGAGCCCTAAACCCTCTTGAAAATTAACAGTCTCAGATACCTCAATAGCTGTTTAATGGAATTTCCCCTCCAAGTTTATGTTGTCATCTCTGCAAACTAAACATTTGTTCTGACTTGTAAAAATTCACCATGTACTTTCAAGTGAAATACTATCCTCAAATGTTTGCATTTATTCATATGGAATAATAGACTTTTGATAGAATTCTTAAATGGTATGCTCCAAATAGGTTATAAACATATTAAAAAATTATTCCCCTTATTTCCTGGGGCATCAGGACCTGGGTCACTTGCTTCTGGGCCAACACGTCTCTTGCTGTGTACACATTATTGTCTCAGAGCCATCGTGAGAAATAGTTACAGAAGCACTGGCCGTGGTGATGTGGGCCGTCAGATGGGCCTGAAGTCCAGTCGGATGGGAGGAATTGTGTGTGTAGCTTGGATTAGGTTCCTTGGAATCCTGGGAATGTGGAAGGAAGATATGAGATTGGTTTCAAGAAAAGGATGTTTATTGCACCCAAGAATATTCTATTTTCTTCGTTACAGTGTTGACTTTTTGCTCAGATCCTATTTTTGCCTTCTACCAACTTTTGCAAATAGTTTGAGAGAGCTGGAAATAAATAAAATATTTATAAATATATATACATAGATACTTAAAATATAAACCTATACATTGTGTATGTATATATATATGTGTATGTATGTGTATGTTTATAATATTTAATCCACTATAAGACTGACTATAGTATGCCCTTCAAGTAGAAAGAAAACTCTTAGAGAAGGTCTATTTGAATTGTTTCAGAATTTAGGGGCATGAAATCTGAAGGACATAACCTACCTGGGATCTTTTGAGAGCAATAGTTACTGATCTTTAATGTGTACGCAAGGAAAAAGCATTGGCACAGCTTCCTTCATTTTGATCTTATGTCACTTCCCAGGTTATCTGGCAGGCTGGGTTAGTCATTAAAGGCTGTTAACTGGGTAGAAACAGATGATTGAAATTGGTGAATATTGTCCAGTCAAAACTGTGAATTTGCTAAAACAAACAATCTGTAATTTGGATTTTTTCCTGATTGATGTTTCAGCAGGTTTTTTTTTTTTTTTCTAACAACCAATGATGACACCCCTAGTGACTTTACTTAAGACCAGACATGGAAGGAGCTGGAAGGACCCCACCCCATGAACATGAAGATTGCAGTAGTGTGGGATGCACAGTTAAACCAATATTTGTTAAGAATTGTTCATGTGTAGGTCTAATAGGTGACTCATTGGAAAAGACCCTAATGCTGAGAAAGATTGCAGGCGGGAGGAGAAGGGGACAACAGAGGATGAGAGAGTTGGATGGCATCACCAACTCCATGGACATGAGTTGAGTGGACTCCGGGAGTTCGTGATAGACCAGCAGGCCTGGCGTGCTGCAGTCCGTGGAGTCGCAAACAGTAGGACACAACTGAGCAGCTGAACTGAGGCCTAATAGCAGAGATATCAGACAGGCCTATTTCCCCTCATTTATGATTAGAATTTATTCCTTCAGGATTCCATCCTCTTCATTCTGAGTTTAATATTGATACCATGCACACATGAGAGAAACAGGGAAAGCACATGGGTCTCCATCCAGATAATGCAGTTTGCTTCACAAGGGTTCCTAGTCACAGAGTCACAGTTCTGGAAGATCCCTCCTCCTTCTAGACTCCTCCTGCAGCTGTGGCCCTTGGATTACCTGAGTACAAACCACTCCTGTCTTTCTCCATGACCTGCAGTCCTTCCTGGAAAAACTTAGGACAGTTACTTGCTCTCCCAGCTTCATGTTTCCTATCTACAAATGGAAATGATAGTCCTTACTTTTCTTATTCGCAAGATAGTTGTGAAGATCCTCTGAGAAAACTTATCTGGAAGAGCTATGAAATGATTACCCGAGTCTCTGTGATACAGGCATTACCACTCTAACCCATCCCTTAGAGATGTACTAGGGACAGTTGCCCTGGGTGACAAGAAGGGGGAGGCCCTGGGTTGGAGAGGATGGGATGCAGGTGCTCGGGCTGAGAGGACCCAGAAAAACCAGTGTTAACTCAGACAAGCATCTCAACCTTCTGCCTCCTTTTTGGCAAAATTTGTATCACGTGTGATTATTACTTGCAAATTATTCATGCCACTCTCTGTTAAACCAGCTTGTGAAATTCAGTTATCAGTCTCTTCAGTTCAGTTCAGTTCAGTTCAGTCACTCAGTCATGTCTGACTCTTTGTGACCCCTTGAATCGCAGCATGCCAGGTCTCCCTGTTCATCACCATCTCTTGGAGTTCACTCAGACTCACGTCCATCGAGTCTATGATGCCATCCAGCAATCTCATCCTTGATTGTCATCTTCTCCTCCTGTCCCCAATCCCTCCCAGCAATCAGAGGCTTTTCCAATGAGTCAACTCTTCGCATGAGGTGGCAAAAGTACTGGAGCTTCAGCCTTAGCATTGTGCCTACCAAAGAAATCCCAGGGCTGATCTTCTTCAGAATGGACTGGTTGGATTTTTCCACAATCCAAAGGACTCTCAAGAGTCTTCTCCAACACCACAGTTCAAAAGCATCAGTTCTTCGGTGCTCAGCCTTCTTCACAGTCCATCTTTCACATCCATACATGACCACAGGAAAAACCATAGCCTTGACTAGATGGACCTTAGTTGCCAAAGTAATGTCTCTGCTTTTGAATATACTCTAGGTTGGTCATAACTTTTCTTCCAAGGAGTAAGCGTCCTCTAATTTCATGGCTGCAGTCACCATCTGCAGTGATATTGGAGCTCCCCCAAAATAAAATCTGACACTGTTTCCACTGTTTCCCCATCTATTTCCCATGAAGTGATGGGACCAGATGCCATGATCTTTGTTTTCTGAATGTTGAGCTTTAAGCCAACTTTTTCATTCTCCTTTTTCCCTTTCATCAAGAGGCTTTTTAGCTCCTCTTCACTTTCTGCCATAAGGGTAGTGTCATCTACAGATCTGAGGTGATTGATATTTTTCCTGGAAATCTTGATTCCAGCTTGTGCTTCTTCCAGTCCAGCATTTCTCATGATGTACTCTGACTATAAGTTAAATAAGCACGGTGACAATATACAGCCTGGGCATACTCCATTTCCTATTTGGAACCTGTCTGTTGTGCCATGTCCAGTTCTAACTGTTGCTTCCTGACCTGCATAAATATTTCTCAAGAGGTCAGGTGGTCTGATATTCCCATCTCTTTCAGAATTTTCCACCGTTTATTGTGATCCACACAATCAAAGGCCTTGACATAGTTAATAAAGCAGAAATATATGTTTTTCTGGAACTTTCTTGCTTTTTCCATGATCCAGCAGATATTGGCAATTTGATTTCTGGTTCCTCTGCCTTTTCTAAAACCAGCTTGAACATCAGGGAGTTCACGGTTCACGTATTGCTGAAGCCTGGCTTGGAGAATTTTGAGCATTACTTTACTAGTACGTGAGATGAGTGCAATTGTGTGGTAGTTTTAGCATTCTTTGGCATTGCCTTTCTTTGGAATTGGAATGAAAACTGAGCTTTTCCAGTCCTGTGGCCACTGCTGAGTTTTCCAAATGTGCTGGCATATTGAGTGCAGCACTTTCACAGCATCATCTTTCAGGATTTGAAACAGCTCCACTGGAATTCCATCACCTCCACTAGCTTTTTTGTAGTGATGCTTTCTAAGGCCCACTTGACTTCACATTCCAAGATGTCTGGCTCTAGATGAGTGATCACATCATCATGATTATCTGGGCCATGAAGATCTTTTTTGTACAGTTCTTCCATGTATTCTTGTCACCTCTTCTTAATATCTTCTGCTTCTGTTAGGTCCATACCATTTTTGTCCTTTAACATCACCTCCACTAGCTTTGTTGTAGTGATGCTTTCTAAGGCCCACTTGACTTCATATTTCAAGATGTCTGGCTCTAGGTGAGTGATCACACCATTGTTAATAAGTCTAGTTAACATCTATCACCACATATAGTTAGAGGTTTTTTTTTTCTTCTGTGATGAGGACTTTTAAGATTAAGGTGCTACTCTGTTAGCATTTTTCAAATATATGATACAGTATTAACTATAGTCATCACACTGTACATTATATCCTCAAGACTTATTTTGTAACTGGAATTTTCTGCCTTTTGACCACCTTTAGCTATCAAGCCCACCCACCACCCTCCACTTCTGAACCAACAATCTGTTCCCATTTCTATGAGTTTGATTTTGGGTTTTTTAGAATTCAAATATATGAGAATCACAGGATCATATATTGTCTTTCCCAGACTTATTACACTAAGCATGATGTCCTTAAAGTCCATCCATGTTGTTGCAAAAAGCAGGTTTCCTCTTTTTTAATGGTTGAATGATATTCCATTATATGTATGTCCTCATACCACATCTTGTTTTTCCACTCATCTGTCAGTGAACACTTAGGTGTCTTCCATGTCTTCAGTGCTATAAATAGTGCTGCTATGAACAATGGGATGCATGAATCTTTTTGAATTATTGCTCACATTTTCTTGTGATAAATACCAAGAAGTGGAGCTGCTATTTTTAAAATTTGAAGGAACCTTTATAACATTTTCCATACTGGTTGCAGCAGCATTTACATTCCCAGCAGCAGTGCACAATAACTCCCTTTTCTACGCATCCTCATCAATCACTTGTTATTTCTTTTCTTTCTAATAGTAGAAATTCTAACAGGTGTAAGATGGTATCTCATTGTGGTTTTGATCTTCATTTCCCTGATGTTGAGTGATTTGAGCACCTTTTCATGTACCTGTTCTTTATTGTATATCTTCTTTGGAAAAAATGTCTATTCAGATCCTCTGCATCTTTTTAAAATGAGATTTTTTTTTGCTTTCAGTTTTATGATTTTTATATACTTTGCATATTAACTCTGTATAGGATATATGATTTGTGTTTTCATTTTGCTGATTATTTCTTTTGCTGTGTAGAAGGTTCTTGGTTTGATGTCATCCCACTTGTTTATTTTTTGCTTCTGTTGCCTTGGCATTTGGTATCAGATGCAAACTATCACTGCCAAGACTGATGTCAGATAGCTTTCCACCTATGTGGAAAGTTTCATCAAGGGGTTTTATGGTTTCAGGCCTCATGTTAAAATCTTTAATCCATTTTGACTTAGGTTTTTGTGTATAAGAGAATGGTCCAGTTTCATTCTTTTGCATGTGGCTGTCCATTTTTCTAGCATAATTTATTTAAGAAACTGTCCTTTTCTCCTTGCATATTCTTGGCTCCTTGTCATAAATTAATTGAATATATATATATGAATTTGAGGGCTCTCTGATCTATTTCAACAATTAGTGTGTCTGAGGTTTTTGTGTATAAGAGAATGGTCCAGTTTCATTCTTTTGCATGTGGCTGTCCATTTTTCTAGCATAATTTATTTAAGAAACTGTCCTTTTCTCCTTGCATATTCTTGGCTCCTTGTCATAAATTAATTGAATATATATATATGAATTTGAGGGCTCTCTGATCTATTTCAACAATTAGTGTGTCTGTGCTTATGGAATACCATACTGTTTTGATTACTATAGCTTTATAATATAATTCAAAGTCAGGGAGTGTAATGCCTCCTGCTCTGTTCTTCTTTCTCAAGATTGTTTTGGCTATTTGGGGTCTTGTGTGGTCTTATACAAATTTTAGGGTTGTCTTCCTCTTTTTGAGAAAAATGCCTTTAGGATTTTGATAGGGATTGTATTGACTGTAGATTGCTTTGAGTAGAATGGAAATTTTAACAGTATTAGTGCTTCTAATTCACAAGCATGGAATATCTTTCCGTTTGTGTTCTCATTTCTTTCATCAATAGTTTTCAGCATACAGATATTTAACCTTCTTGGCTACGTTTCTTTTTTTAATTTGAATACAGTGTTGTGTTAGTTTCAGGTGTACAGCAGAGTGATTCAGTTATACATGCATATATATCTATTTTTCAGATTCTTTTCTTTTAAAGGTTATTACAAAATATTGAATATAGTTCCTTGTGCTATACAACAGGTCTTTGTTGTTTATTTTATACATAGCAGTGTGTATGTGTTAACCCCAAACTCCTAATCTATCCCTCTCCCCCTACCTTCTTGGTTAAATTTCTCCCTTTTGATGCAACTCTAACTGGTATTGTTTTCTTAATTTCTATTTATGATAATTTGTTGTTAACATATAGAAATGTAACAGATTTATGTGTATTGATTTTGTATCCTTTGATTTATTGAATTTGTTTATTCTAACACTTTTTGGTGGTGTCTCTAGGACTTCAATGTATAACATCATGTCATCTGCAAATAGTGACTGTTTTACTTCTTCCTTTGCCATTGGCATGACCTTTCTTTCTTTTCCTTGCCTGATTTATCTGACTAGCACTTCTAATACTGTACTGAATAAAAGTGGTATCCTTCTTATTCCTGATCTTAGAGGAAAACTCTCAGCTTTTAACCATTGAGTATGATATTAGCTGTGAGCCTATCATCACTTCAGTTCAGTTCAGTTGCTCAGTCGTGTCTGACTCTTTGTGACCCCATGAACCACAGCATGCCTCCCTGTCCATCACCAACTCCCAGAGTCCACCCAAACCCATGTCCATATAGTAGGTGATGCCCTCCAACCATCTCATCCTCTGTCATCCCTTTCTCCTCCTGCCCTCAATCTTTCCCAGCATCAGGGTCTTTTCAAATGAGTCAGCTCTTCCCATCAGGTGGCCAAAGTATTTTAGTTTCAGCTTCAAAACCAGTCTTCCCAATGAACAGCCAGGACTGATCTCCTTTAGGATGGACTGGTTTGACCTCCTTGCAGTCCAAGGGGCTCTCAAGAGTCTTCTCCAACACCACAGTTCAAAAGCATTAATTCTTGAGTGCTCAGCTTTCTTTATAGTCCAATTCTCATATCCATACATGACCACTGGGAAAACCATAGCCTTGACTAGACGGACCTTTGTTGGCAAAGTAATGTCTCTGCTTTTTAATATGCATCTAGGTTGGTCATATATACCTTTATTATGTTGAGGTACATTCTTTCTTATGTATACTTTGTGGAGAGGTGTTTTTTTTTTAATCATGAATGGATGTTGAATTTTTGTTTTAAAAGCTTTTCCCTGCATTTATTGAGATGATCATGATTTTTATCTTTCATTTTATGTTTATCTTTTAAAAATATAGTCATTTGAAAGTTGTTTATTCTCTTTAGTTTTCCACTTAAGTGTTAAATTAAATTTTTTTTAATTATTTATTTTAATTGGAGGCTAATTTTTTATAATATTGTAGTGGTTTTTGCCATACATTGACATGAATCAGCCATGGGTGTACATGTGTTCCCCATCCTGAAACCCCCCTCCCCCCTCCTTCCCCACCCCATCCCTCAGGGTCATCCCAGTACATCTGCTTTGAGCACCCTGTCTCATGCATCAACCTTGGACTGGTGATCTGTTTCATATATGGTAATATACATGTTTCAATGCTATTCTCTCAAATCATCCCACCCTTGCTGTCTCCCACAGAGTCCAGAGTCTCCTCTTTACATCTGTGTCTCTTTTGCTGTCTTGCATATAGGGTCATCATTACCATCTTTCTAAATATATGCATTAATATACAGTATTGGTGTTTTTCTTTCTGACTCACCTCACTTTGTATAATAGGCTCGAGTTTCATCCACCTCATTAGAACTGATTCAAATGTCTTCTTTTTAATAGCTGAGTAATATTCCTTTGTGT
>SJYC01075042.1:0-34406 GCA_006408675.1 Madoqua kirkii | reverse complement strand
CTTTATTGACTATGCCAAAGCCTTTGACTGTGTGGATCACAAGAAACTGTGAATAATTCTGAAAGATTTGGGAATACCAGACCATCTGACCTGCCTCTTGAGAAATCTGTATGTGGGCCAGGAAGCAACAGTTAGAACTAGACAAGGAACAACAGACTGGTTCCAAATAGGAAAGGAATATGTCAAGGCTGTATATTGTCACCCTGCTTATTTAACTTATATGCAGAGTACATCATGAGAAATGCTGGACTGGAAGAAACACAGATTTCCAGGAGAAATATCAATAACCTCAGATAGGCAGATGACACTACCCTTATGGCAGAAAGTGAAGAGGAACTAAAAAGCCTCTTGATGAAAGTGAAAGAGGAGAGTGAAAAAGTTGGCTTCAAGCTCAACATTCAGAAAATGAAGATCATGGCATCCCGTCCCATCACTCCATGGGAAATAGATGGGGAAACAGTGGAAACAGTGTCAGACTTTAATTTGGGGATGGGGGCCTCCAAAATCACTGCAGATAAAGATGCTTACTCCTTGGAAGAAAAGTTATGACCAACCTAGATAGCATATTGAAAAGCAGAGACATTACTTTGCCGACTAAGGTCCGTCTAGTCAAGGCTATGGTATTTCCTGTGGTCATGTATGGATATGAGAGTTGGACTGTGAAGAAGGCTGAGCGCTGAAGAATTGATGCTTTTGAACTGTGGTGTTGGAGAAGACTCTTGAGTCCCTTGGACTACAAGGAGATCTAAGCAGTCCATTCTGAAGATCAACCCTGGGATTTCTTTGGAAAGAATGATGCTAAAGGTGAAACTCCAGTAGTTTTGCTGCCTCATGCGAAGAGTTGACTCATTGGAAAAGACTCTGATGCTGGGAGGGATTGGGGGCAGGAGGAGAAGGGGATGACAGAGGATGAGATGACAGGATGGCATCACTGACTCGCTGGATGTGAGTCTGAGTGAACGGGAGTTGGTGATGGACTGGGAGGCCTGTTGTGGTGTGATTCATGTGGTTGCAAAGAGTTGGACATGACTGAGCAACTGAACTGAACTGAAGGTCCTTGTTAACCATTTCTTGCATCTTCTAAATCCTTGTCTCTATTCTATTTATCTGTAACTCCATTTTGTTTTCAAGATTTTGGACCATCTTTACTATCATTATTCTGAATTCTTTTTCAGGTAGATTCCCGTCCCTATCTCCTCCTCTTTGGTTGGTTTGGTGGGCATTTATCATATCCTTTTTCTGCTGAATATTTCTCTGCATTTTCATTTTGTTTAGATTGCTGTGTTTGGGGTGCCCTTTCTGCAGGCTGGAAGTTTGTTGTTCCTCTTTATTGTATATCCTGCTCCCTGTGGGTGGGGTTGGACTAGCGGCTTGTCAAGGTTTCCTGGTTAGGGGAGCTTGTGTCTGTGTTCTAGTGGGTGGAGCTGGATCTCTTCTCTCTGGAGAGCAATGAAGTGTCCAGTAGTGAGTTTTGGGGTGTCTGTGAGTTTGGCATGGCTTTGGGCAGCCTATATTTTAATGCTCAGGGTTGGGTTTCTGTTTTGCTGGAGAATTAGCATGGTATGTCTTGCACTGGAACTTATTGGCTCTTTGGTGGAACTCAGTTTCAGTGCAGGTATGGAGGCTTTTGGATGAGCTCTTTTCTATTAATGTTCCCTGGAGTCGGGAGTTTTCTGGTGTTCTCAAGTTTTGGATTTAAGCCTCCTGCCTCTGATTTTCAGTCTCATTCTTACAATTGCCTCAAGACTTCTCCATACATATAGCAAAGATGATAAAACATCTAAGATAATGGTGAAAACATTCTCCACAGCAAGGGACACCCAGAGAGGTTCACAGAGTTACATGGAGAAGAGAAGAGGGAGGAAAAAACAGAGATGACCAGGAGAAGAGGGGGAGTCAGAAAGGGAGAGACCAATCATGTCAGTAATCACACCCCTAAGTGAAAATGGGTACTGAAGATTAGATTCTTAAAGGTACAAAATTGATAACAAATACCAAAAAGCAAAGATTAAAAATCTAGAGGTTAGACTCTCAAAAACACAATATTAAAAATACAAAACAAAATCAATCACAAAAATTATAAATATACATATGAAATTTGCAGTAAAATAGGGTCTTTTTTTGCAAGGTCATTTAGCATATTCAAAAGCAGACATTACTTTGCCAACAGAGGTCTGTCTAGACAAGGCTATGGTTTTTCCAGTAGTCATATATGAATGTGAGAGTTGGACTGTGAAGAAAGCTGAGTGCTGAAGAATTGATGTTTTTGAACTATGGTGTTGGAGAAGACTCTTGAGAGTCCCTTGGACTAAAAGGAGATCCAACCAGTCCATCCTAAAGGAGATCAGTCCTGGGTGTTCTTTGGAAAGACTGATGCTAAAGCTGAAACTCTAATACTCTGGCCACCTCATGTGAAGAGTTGACTCATTGGAAAAGACTGACGCTCGAAGGGACTGGGGGCAGGAGGAGAAGGGGACGACAGAGGATGAGATGGCTGGATGGCATCACTGACTAGATGGATGTGAGTCTGAGTGAACTCCAGGAGTTGGTGATGGACAGGGAGGCCTGGCATGCTGCAATTCATGGGGTAGCAAAGAGTGGGACACGACTGAGCAACTGAACTGAACTGAACTGTACTTGCAAGATAATAGTAGGTTATAAAAATGAAAATTAAAGGAGTAATAAAGAACTTAAAATGTTTAAAAATTTAAAAATGATAACAGTAAGAATATATCTAGGAATTTCTCTGGAGCTGTTGAGGGCAGTGTGGGGTCAGTTCAGTTTCCAATAGTTCCTTGTTCTCAAGGTCTATAGGCCCCTCCAATGCTTAGTCAATGTTAACTGCAGGGTTTTAATCTGTTGCATCCATCACTTCCACAGTGGTTTCCTCTTTGTTGTTTATTTCGGCTTCCTCTGTTTGCAAGTCTCCTCAGTGTCTAATTTCTGCCCTGACACAAGGGGACAAAGGTGATCACTTATTTAGGCTTACTTGTTCACTTGTGCTGTGGGGAGGAAGGAACACTGCAAACAAATATCACTGTCGTGTGTGGGGAGTGCTTGCAGTGTATGGACCACATTGGGTTTGCCCCAGCTCACAGCACGTGTGCTTTCCCAGTCTACACTGCTCAGGCTCCAGGATGCTCTGTAGAGGTATCCAAGGCAGCCTCTGCCTTTCGTGCACTTCTAAGCCGCTCAAGTTCAAGTTCTCGGGTACTCCACAAAGGCACAGACTCGGTTGGGTGTGCACTTTGTGCCCTACCGATGAACATGAACCTGAGCAGCTCAGGCGACCAGGTGCTTGGCAAGCGCACTCTTCCAGGTGGGCCGTGTATCTCAATCACCTCCCCAGTCTCAGCCACTCGGTTTCCCAAGTGCGCCATGAGAGCACCGTCTCTGGTGTGCTGTGTCTCTCTCTGGGGGACTGATCTCAGCCTGTGGCCCTCCTCACAGATGGCAACGGTCTAGGATCCCGGGAAGACATGGTTAGGAACTGGGAGCCTGCTCACTTTGGTGGAGGATGCTGTCTCTGGGGCCAGTATTGTCCCTTGCCTTCTGGCTCTGGCTGTCTCCCGCCGGCCTCCCAGCCTCTGGTGGAGGAATGGGCTGGTCCGCCACCAGCTAGCTCTCCTTTGGTATTCGCTTGGTCCTTTGTTCTGTGAGCGGGCCAGGCTGCGCATTAGCACCTTTGCCAGGAAAGTGCCTTTTTTTTTTGTTTCTCTGGCTATCCCACAGTTTGGGTTGCTATCTCATGTTAGCTCCCTCAGTTTGCCTTCAGGGCATTCAGGCCTGGTACCTGAATACCTGGTACCTTCTTAACCTAAGGACCAATGGACTCAGCCGATGCCTCCCTATCCAGTCCCTGCTCACTGGTGGTGGATGCGAGTGTCTGGGCTACTTATCTGCTGGGAGTTGCGGTTAGGAACATATTCTGTGGGTTTTTTCCTTTTTCCTCCCAGTTATGTTGCCCTCTGAGACTCTGAAACTCCCCACAGACCCACCGGTGGGAAGATTTCCTGCTGTCTAGAAACTTCTCCTCCTTCATGACTCCCTCCCCAGGATGGGTCTCCAGCCCTAACTCTTTTGTCTGTCTTTTATATTTTGTCCTACCTCATTTTGAAGAGAATGGGCTGCCTTTCTGGGTCCCTGGTGTCCTCCGCCGGAGTTCAGAAGTTGTTTTGTGGAAGCTTCTCAGCATTCAAAAGATCTTTTGATGAATTTGTAGGGGAGAAAGTGGTCTCCCAGTCCTATTCCTCCACCATTTTGGGACCGCCCCTCTATCTTTCATTTTATTAATGTGGTGGATCCAGTTGATTTTCAGATGTTGAAACATCCTTGCATCCTTGGAATAAATCCCACTTGATATGATGTATAAACTTTTTAGTGTATTGCTGAATTCAACTTGCTAATATTTTGTTTAGGATTTTTGCATCTACGTTCATCAGGAATATTTACATATAATTTCCTTGCCTTGTGATATCCTTGTCTGGTTATAGTATCAGGGTAATGTGTGTGTGTGTGCGTGTGTGCGTGCTCAGTCATGTCTCTCTGTGAACCTATGGACTGTAGCCCACCAGGCTCCTCTGTCCATGGAATTTTCCAGGCAAGAATACAGGAGCAGGTTGCCATATTTTACTCCAGGGATCTTTCCAACCCAAGGAACCTGAATCTCTTGTATTTCCTGTATTGGCAGGCAGATTCTTTACCATGCACCACCTGGGAAGCCCATCAGGGTAATCCTGGCCTCATAACCCTCATAAAATAAGTTTGGAAGTGGTCCCTCTTCTATTTTTTGAAAGAGTTTGAGAAGGATTGGTATTAATCCTCAAAGATGTTTGCTCAAAGTCACCAGTGAAACTGTCTGGTCCTGGACTTTTGTTTGTTGGGAGGTTTGTTTACTATTCAATCTTCTACTAGCAACTGGTCTGTTCAGGTTTTCCATTTCTTCATAATTCAGTTGTAGTAGATTGTATGTTTTTAGGAATTTACCCATTTCCTCTAGGTTGTCCAATTTGTTGTTGTATATTTATTTGTGGTAGTCTCTTATGATCCTTTGTATTTCTGTGGTATCACTTACAGTATCTCTCTTTCATTTTTGATTTTATTTATTGAGTCCTTTCTCCTTTTTTCCCTTAATGAGTCTAATTGTAAAGGTTTGTCAATTTTTTATCTTTTCAAAAAACCAGATCTTAGTTTGTCTCTTCTGGGGTTTCTTTAAAGTCTCTATTTCATTTATTTTGCTTTGATCTTTGTTATTTCTATTTATCTACTAACTTTTGGCATTATATGTTCTTTTTTAATTCTCTTGAGGTATAAAGTTAGATTGAGATCTTTTTATTTCTTGAGGTAGGCTTTTATATCTGTGAACTTTCTTCTTGAAGTTCTTTTGCTACATCTCCTAAGTTTTGGTACATTGTATGGTCATTTGTCTAAGGTATTTTTTTCTCAGCAGTTGTTCGTTTTTAGCCTTCATGTTCCATGTTACCGTAGCTTCTTCTTCCATGCTTATTCACATCAAAGGATTATAATGGGACTTGGGGTTTGAAAAAAGAAAGGCAGTGGCATATCTGGTATTGGTAGAGTAAAGATCTTTGAATAGCCTGTCCTATATAGAAGCAATGAGAATACTGTAACAATTGTCAAAATAAACATTTTTAAGGCAGATTCTTTACCATGCACCACCTGGGAAGCCCATCAGGGTAATCCTGGCCTCATAACCCTCATAAAATAAGTTTGGAAGTGGTCCCTCTTCTATTTTTTGAAAGAGTTTGAGAAGGATTGGTATTAATCCTCAAAGATGTTTGCTCAAAGTCACCAGTGAAACTGTCTGGTCCTGGACTTTTGTTTGTTGGGAGGTTTGTTTACTATTCAATCTTCTACTAGCAACTGGTCTGTTCAGGTTTTCCATTTCTTCATAATTCAGTTGTAGTAGATTGTATGTTTTTAGGAATTTACCCATTTCCTCTAGGTTGTCCAATTTGTTGTTGTATATTTATTTGTGGTAGTCTCTTATGATCCTTTGTATTTCTGTGGTATCACTTACAGTATCTCTCTTTCATTTTTGATTTTATTTATTGAGTCCTTTCTCCTTTTTTCCCTTAATGAGTCTAATTGTAAAGGTTTGTCAATTTTTTATCTTTTCAAAAAACCAGATCTTAGTTTGTCTCTTCTGGGGTTTCTTTAAAGTCTCTATTTCATTTATTTTGCTTTGATCTTTGTTATTTCTATTTTCTACTAACTTTTGGCATTATATGTTCTTTTTTAATTCTCTTGAGGTATAAAGTTAGATTGAGATCTTTTTATTTCTTGAGGTAGGCTTTTATATCTGTGAACTTTCTTCTTGAAGTTCTTTTGCTACATCTCCTAAGTTTTGGTACATTGTATGGTCATTTGTCTAAGGTATTTTTTTCTCAGCAGTTGTTCGTTTTTAGCCTTCATGTTCCATGTTACCGTAGCTTCTTCTTCCATGCTTATTCACATCAAAGGATTATAATGGGACTTGGGGTTTGAAAAAAGAAAGGCAGTGACATATCTGGTATTGGTAGAGTAAAGATCTTTGAATAGCCTGTCCTATATAGAAGCAATGAGAATACTGTAACAATTGTCAAAATAAACATTTTTAGTAATATGGAAATTAATCGAAGGTGTGCATTAATCTGGAGAGTGTTTATTCAAGAAAAATGGCTATTATCTTTGTATGAATACTGAGTATTGCATTGTTTCAACTTTCCCTGTTCCTACCCATTCTCCCCAGTGCCACGATAGCCTTGAAAAGTCAAGAGCTCCACAGTAAAGGCAAAAATCAATAGCTACTGACCCCAGCATTCACTGGGAGGAACAAACAAGAACACATTCAAAGCTTTGCTCTAAGAGAATTGCCATTATTTGACATAACAGTTGTCTAAAAAATTCCTTTCATAAAATTTGTCTTCCTCTGACCTCACTCAGAGCTCACCCAGGGCAAATGGCCATTTCTTCAGGGGCATTTTTTTCAAAATCAAAATAAATTTATATTAAAAAAATCAAATCAAAACAAAACAAAAAAATTTAAAAAAAGCAAAAATTCCCAATAACAAAACCAAAACCAAACCAAAATAAAATAAAAGAGAAATAAAAATATTGATTGTTAACCATCACAGCTCCCTGGGGCAAGTACTAACCTATGCAAAACATTTAAAATAAAAGAGGAATATTTTATTCCATAAGAGGCTTTAAAAATCTCTTCCATAGTACTGGAATTCTAGAAGGCCATTGTATGCATAAATTTGTATGCATTTCCAGAGCTGTGCATCTGCTTAAGAAAAACATTGCAAGGCCTTGAGTTCTCCTCTCCAGCTGATCAGACCTCTGAGTAAGCAGGAAGTGGTGAAGGGTAAGGCAGAGTTGTAAACGGCTTGGCTAAGTGTTGAACACAGGCCCAATCTGCATACAGAGCCCCTTGGCAGACTAAAAGACCCTTTGGTTCTAGTAATTTAAGGACACATATGTCCAATATTTAACTGGCCTCTAAGTTGATTGAGCAGAGATTTCAGTGGCCACATACAGCAAAGAACACAAACTTTATGGAGTTAGTTCAAGAAAGTCACAAACAGTGAGGATATCTGATGTCCAGAGTTGTCACATTCTGTTGTTTAAGATGTTCAATTTTTAACTAGCAATTACAAGACATGCAAACAAGCAAGCATAGCCAATATGCAATTAAAAAAAAAAAAGTCCTTGACAAAGTCCAGACACTGAACTTACTAGACAGGGACTTTCTCACAGTTGTTTTAAATATATTCAGTCAACCAAGGGAAACCATGTCTGAATATAACTAAAGGAAAATATGAAAATGCTGCCTCATCAAATATGGGATATAAAGAGGTAAAAAGAAAATTAATTAAAAATTTTTAATGGAAAGGAACCAAGTAGAAATGCTAAGTTGAAAAGTTCAAAAACAGCAATGAAAAACTCCTTAGGATGGTCAAAGAACATTTGAACAGACCAAAGAATCAGTGTACTCTAAAGATATGTCAATTGAGATGACTGAGGAACAGAAAAGATGAACACAAATGAACAGACAGCCAAGGAGACTTATGGATCAAAAGTAAAACTGTACACATACAGTGAGTCCCAGAAAAAGAGAAGGAAAGGACTACATGGAACATTTGAAGAAAAATGGTCTCCTAAAATTTGTATGAAAAGCATTAATCTACATATCCAAGAAGCCTTAATGGACTCCTAGTAGAACAAACCCAAACAGATCCACACCTAGATACAATAATCAAACAACTGAAGACAGTGATGAAGAGAATCTTGACAGCAACAAAAGAGAAGTAACCTATCATGTATAAGTGATCTTCAGTAAGATTAACAGCTGTTTTCTCACAGGAACCATGGAAGCTGGAAGGACATATTCAAAATATTGGTGTAAAAAAACTGTTAAATAAGAAATCTATACCTGCCAAAATTACCCCTCAAAAATGAAAGAGAAATTAAGATATTCCCAACACACAAATACCAAAAAAGAGAAAAAATACTGCTAGCAAATATGTCCTGCAAGAAATACTAAAAAGAAGTCTTTAGGCCAAAATGAAAGGACATTTGTCTATAACTCTAATCCATGTGAACAAGTAAAAGCACCAGTATAAGTTACTCTAACTTTTAACTGTAACTCTTCTTTTCCTTCTCTGACTTAAAATACTACATAAAATGATTTTTAGAAAGCTGAGTTGAGAGGCACACGATGTTCATGGATGTAATTTGTGTGACAATAACAGTACGAAGGAGGAGGAAAAAGAATGCAGTTGGAGGAGGAAAAAGAATGGAAATATGTAGGAGTAAAATTTTTCTATACTAATGAAATTAAGTTTATATTAATCTGAACTAAATTGTTAGAGGTTAAGATGCTAATTGCAACCCCCAGGCCAATTCCTAAGTTAACATCTCCAAAAACTATTGTAAAAGAATGACAGCAAAATAATACACTGGAAAGTACCAGTTTAATGCAAAAGAAGATGGTAATGGAAAAAATCGAGATATAAAAATACATTAGACATACAGAAGACAAACTGCAAACCTGAAGATGTAAATCAGTCATAATATTACATGTGAATGGATTAAACAATCTGATCAAAAAACAGGTGGGCAGAATAAATAGAAAAATATGATATATTTGATATCTAAAAATATGATAACTAAATGCTATATATAAGGCAAACATTTAAGAGTCAAAGGTACAAATAGGTTGAAAGCAAAGACATATCTAAATAGGAACCAAAAGAGAGAGAGAGAGAGAGAGAGAGAGAGAGAGAGAGAGAGCGCGCGCGCAAGCGAGCCGGAGTGGCTACCAGACAAGATAGACTTTAAGAAAGAAGTTGCTACCAGACACAAAAGGTTGTTTTATAATGATAAAAGTGTCAAGCCATCAAGAAGATAAAGCAGTTATACATGTGTACACATCTTAAAATGGAGATCCAAAATACATAAAGCAAAAACAACAGAAATGAATGGAGAAACAGACTTAAAGGTAATAGTTGTAAACATCAATATCCCACTTTCAGTAATAAAGCAACTAGATAGAAGGTCAGTTGGATAGAATGCTTGACAAGCACTATAATCCAGTGAGACCTATGACATCTAGAGAACACTTCACCCAACTGCAGCATTCTTCTCAAATGTGCAATTGGACATTCTCTAGGATAGACCCTAAAATAAGTATTAGTTTAGGCCATAAAATAAGTTTTAATAAATTTAAAAAAACTGAAAGTATACAAAGTATTTTCTTGGGCCACACTGGAATAAAATTAGAAATTGATACTAGGAAGGAGTCTATAGAATTCACAAGCATGTAGAAATAAAACAGCACACTTGTAAATAACCAAGAAATCACAAGGAAATTTGGAAAAGTACTGTGAGATGAATGAAAATGAACACATACTGAAATCTATGGAGTACAGCTCAAGCAGTGCTTAGAAGAAACTTATAGATGCAAATGCCTTTATTAAAAAGAATATCTCACATCAACTACCTAATCATTTACCATAAGAAACTATAAACAGAAGTGCAAAGAAAAACCCAAATAAGCAACAGAAAGGAAACAGAATTAGAGGAAAAAATAACATATAGAGAATAAAAAAGCAATTGAGCACATCAACAAAATCAAAAGTTTGTTCTTTAAAAGCATCAACAGAATTGACAAATTTTAGTTAGACTACCCCAGGAAATAGAAGAGAAATGTTGTATTACAAGAATCAAGGATGAAAACAGGGACATGACTACCAACCTTACAGATTTTATTTTTATTAAAGAGAAAACTATGAAAAGTTGTATGTCAACAAATTAGATAACCTCAATGATATGAGCAAATTCACCAAAAGGCTATTAAATCTGACTTGAAATAGAAAGTCTGAATAAGCCTGTAAGACATACATCAAATTAGCAATAAGAACTTCTCACAGGAAAAAAAAAAACAAAAACCACCTCAGTTCTAGATAGCTTCACTGGTAAATTCTACCAAACATTTAAAGAATACTTAAGAAAAACCCTACACAAACACTTCCAAAAAAAAAAAAAAAAAGCAGGAACACATTTGAAGTCATTCTATCAGGCCAGTGTTACCCTGATTCAAAAACCAGGCAGCACAAAGGAAAAAACTTGTGGACTAATATCCTTTATGAATATGGATGCAAAATTCTAAACAAAGTACTAGTAGAGTTAATCCAACAACATATAAAAAGAATGGTACACCATGACCAGGTGGAATTTATCCTTGGAGTATAAGATTAGTTCATGTGCAAAAGCCAATAAATGTAATATACTATGTCAATAGAATAAGGCACAAAAGCCACATAAATCAATAAATGCAGGAAAATCATCTGACAAAGTTCAACATTTTCTCATTATCAAAACACTAGAAGAAGGTCAATAACTGAGGAATGGAAAGGAACTTTCTCAAGTTGATAAATAGTGTTTATAAAAAAAATTCAACTCAAGAATTGAAGGTTTTTCTTCTCAGTTCAAGAACAGGACAAGGATGACCCTTCTTGATACCACTGAACTATAAATTACAGGAAAATTAGGTGAGAGAAATTAATAAAAGGCATCCAAGTTAAAAAGGAAGACCTTTTAATAAAACAATCTCTTACACAGAAAATCCTCAGAAATACACAAATGTGCATGCATACACACATACGCACACACACAACCAATAGTCTAAAATGAATTTATCAAGTTTGCGGGATATAAGATCAATATATGTGTTTCAGTTGTATTTCTGTACAACTGTACAATCTGAAAATGAAATTTAAAAACAACTTCATTCAAAAAAGTGTCCAAAGTAATAAAATATTTAGTAATAATTAAACAAATGAAGTATTAGATTTGTATACTGGAAACTGTAAAACATCAAGGAGAGAAATTAATGAAAAACTAAATGGAGAGACATGTTATGTTCATGGATTTAGAAGACAATGTTATGGGGAAGATTTATTAATATTACCAAAATGGCATTATTCCCAAAGTTCATACAGTCAATGCAGTTCCTCTCAAAATATTGGCTGCCATTTTTTGCAGAAACTTACATGGTGATCTTAAAATTTATATGGGAAAGCAAGGGACTCAAGTACCAAAGCAATCCTGAAAAAGAACAAAGTTGGAAGATTTACACTTCCTGATTTAAAAACACTATGAAAAGTCTTAACCAAAAAAAAAAAAAAAAGTGCCCAGAGTTATAAATATACCAAAGCCACTGAATTTGTGTCCTTTAAAAAGGTCATTTTCAGTATGTGAATTGTATCTCAATGCAGGGAGAGGAGGGAAGATTTTCTCACATACACACACACACACACAGCACTGCGGAAGGCAGTGTGAGATTTGCTGGAAAGATCTGTAAGAGTGAGCCACCTCAGACAGAAGAGCTGTCAGACGTATCTGTCTTTCTTGGGCAATTTTTCCGAGACTCTTGTGTGTGTTCAGTTTAAGTGGGAAATTAGAATGTTTCCTTCCTCTTGTTGTTTATTGTGGGAGAGAGAGGTTTGAAAGTGCCTGAGACCTACTGGCAGCGGCAGAAGTGTACCACAAGCCCAGTGTTCTAGGACAACTGACCACAGCAACTGCTCAAGAAAAAGAAACTTGTAGTGTCTGCCTTGTGACCAGACAATAGAGAAACTGTTGCCGAAAACAATCTTTCAGGAACTGAAAACAGTTTTATTTTGTAGGAACCCTGCTGAAATTAGATTACGTTTAGTCAGAAAACAGAGAGTGTGCTGGGGAGACTAAGTGAGAATGTGCTGGGGAGACTAAGTCCATACACAATAGAAGGAGCTGATAAACACATCTGAGGCTATTAACGATGGCTGAGTGGGGAAGACGTTTGCTGGAATTTGCTTTTGCCTTTCCGGTTTGTCTGCCCTTTCTTTCTTCTTTCCTACCTTCTTTTTTTCTTTCCTTTATTGCAAAGACTAGGACCTTCAGGATACTACTGAATAAAGGTCAAGAGCAGACATCTTGTTTCCTTCAACCTTCAGTGCTTTAATTAACACCCGATCTTTCACCACTGACTATAATGTTGGTGGTAGGCTTTTTGGTAGATGCCCTTTATCAAGTTGAGGAAGTTCATTTATATTTTTATTTTGCTGAGATGCTTTTCTAAAATCATGATTAGAGGTTAGATTTTGTCAAGTGCATTTTTTTTCACCTATCAAGATAATCAGATGTCTTTTTTTTTTCTTTTTTAGTCTCTTAATTTGATGAGTTACATTGATTCTATGTAAGGTTAAACGAACATTGCAGTCTTGAAACAAGCCTCATTTGGTCATGATTTGTTCAATTGCTAGGTCATGTTGGAGTCTGATTTCATGGACTGCAGCACTCCAGGCTGCACTGTCCTCCGTCATCTCCTAGAAATTGTTCAGATTCATGTCCATTGATTCAGTGATGCTATCTAACTATCTCATCCTCTGCCACCCCTTTCTCCTTTACCTTTGATCTTTCCTTGCATCAGTCTTTTCTGGTGATTTGGCTCTTCGTATCAAGTGGTCAAAGTACTGGAGCTTCAGCTTCAGTGGTAGTCCTTCTGATGAGTATCTAGGGTTGATTTCATTTAAGATTAACTGGTTTGATCTCCTTGCAGTCCAGGGGTCTCTCAAGAGTCTTCTCCAGCACCATAATTAGAAAGCATAAAATTCTTTGGCACTCAGCCTTCTTTATGGTCCAGCTCTCATATCCGACATGACTACCAGAAGAACCACAGCTTTGGCTACACAGTTGTTCATTGGCAAAGTGAGCTCTCTGCTTTTTAATATGCTGTCTAGGCTTTTCTTTCAAGGAGAAGTGTCTTTTAATTTCATGCCTATAGTCACCATCCACAGTAATTTTGGGGCCCAAGAAAATAAAATACGTCACTGCTTCTGCTTTGTCCTCTTCTATTTGCCATGAAGTGATGGGACTGTATGCCATGATCTTAGCCTTTTTAATATTAGGCTTCAAGCTAGCTCTTCCACTTTCCTTTTTTACCCTCATTAAAAAGCTTTCTAGTTCCTCTTCAGTTTCTGCCATTATAGTGGTATCACCTGCATATCTGAGTCTGTTGATATTTCTCCTGGCAGTCTTGATTCCAGCTTGTGAGTCATCCAGCCCAGCATTTCACATGATGTACTCTGAATTTAAGTTAAATAAGCAGGTTGACAATATATAGTCATACTCCTTGTCATACTGTCTTTCTCCTTTCCCAATTTTGAACTAGTCTGTTGTGTCATGTCCAGTTCTGTTAAATTTTGACCTGCATACAAGTTTCCCAGGAGACAGGAAAAAATTTCCAATTTGTTGTGATTCACAAAGTCAAAGGCTTTTGCATAGTCAATGAAGCAGATGTTTTTTCAGAACTCCCCTGCTTTCTCCATGATCCAGTGAATATTGGCAATTTGATCTCTGGTTCCTCTGCCTTTTCTATATCCAGCTTGTACATCTGGAAATTCTTGGTTCATGTAACTGTTGAAGTCTAGCTTGAAAGATTTTGAGCATTTACTGGCACGTGAAATGAGCACATTTGTATGATAGTTTGAACATTCTTTGGCATTGCCTTTCTTTGGGATTGGAATGAAAACTGACTATTTACCTTTTAAATTTTTTGATTCAATTTGTTAGAACTTTTAAGAATTTTTGTCTGTGTTCATGAGGGTTGCTAGTCTGTAGTTTTCTTGTAATGTTTCTGTTTGACTCTGGCATCAGGAATTTGAAAAGTATTGTCACCTTTCCATTCTCTGGGAAATATATTATTTCTTACTTAAACATCACCAATGAAGTTGTCTGGGCCTGGAAGGTCTTTTTTCCTTTTTTTGTTTTGGAGAGAAGATTTTAACTGTAAACTTAACTTCTTTCATTGATTCAGGAATATTCAGATTATTTTCCATGACTGAGCTTGACGGCTTGTGCCTTTCACGGAATTTGTCCATTTTTATCTAAGCTGTGAAATTTACTTTCATAAAGTTGTTCATAATACCCTCAGTATCATTTTAATGTTTGTAGAATCTGTATTGATACTCCTCTCTCATTCTTGGCATTGATAATTTGTGTCTTATTTTTTCTTGATAAGTAAAAATAGATATTAATCAGTTTTACTGAGTTCCCCCCTCAAAGGACATGGCTCTGATTTCACTGATTTTCTTTGTTGTTTTATACTTGTATTTTAGTAATTTCAGATCATATTTATTAGTATCTTTTTTCTATTCACTTTGGATTTTATTTCCTCTTCTTCTTCTAGTGCATGAAGACCAGTGGTCAGTTCACTGAGTTGAGACCTTCTTGTCTAATAAAAAAGTCTTTAGTGCCTGGTGTCAGCATCAAGGCAGTGTGAGACACTCCCTTTCTCTCCCTCAGTCTACAACCAATAAAACGTCCATAACTCCACAAGGTTTCCTCTGCCCAACATACCCGGATGCCAAAGAGTCCCATACACCTGTGTAACTAAAAGTAGGTGGATTGGAACACACAGCAGAGGCAGGCCTACAATCCCGACCCTCTGGCCCTTGCAGGCGAGCCTTCATCCCCAGAGAACCAGCAGCAGCAGGGACGTCAGAGCACACGAATCTGGAGTCCTGGTACAGCAGGGCCCTGGGCTGCAGGAAACCAGGCAGGAATGGCAGCAGGGGCTGCGGCCCCACCCCTCCACCCATCTGCGACTCTAGTCCCCTGCCTGCAGCTGCACCTCCCTAACCACCCCGTATGCAGCAAAGGCACCCGCAGCCCCAACTCCCTCGACCCGCTGCTGTAGAGCCTGCGGCCCAGGCAACCCTGGATGCAGTGGAGGCAGCATCACGTTGCTGGTTTATCAGTGTCCCAAGTTGTGATGCTAGGGACAGCGGCGATGAGGCAACAGCACGAAACCAGCAACCCCAGAGACACAGCAGCAGCAAGGGTCTGGGGACAGCTCCGGCAGAGGCAACGGGGTGCGAAGTGCTGACTCTCAGATACAGAGGAATCCAAGGCGAGAGAGGCCAGAAACTTGGGCTACAGTGCCACCTACTAAAAACCAGAAAGGCCTCTCATTTCCAACCTGTCAAATTGTTAGAATCAAGTTTTGAAAAGCTTTACCTAAATAAGAAAGGTGTTCACTAGTTTAAATGCATCAACAAATGAACAACTTGTCAAGTACCATTAAGAAGCATGGTAACAACCTCACAAAAAGAAAACAGATCTCCAGAAACCAAACTTAAAATCATGAAATACTGCAGTCTAATGGATTGAGAATTCAAAACAGTTTTCATGAAGAGATCCAGCAAGCTGCCAGAAACACTCAGAAAGGCAGTTTACTGAGCTAAAGTATAAAGTTCACACACAGAAGAACACTTCACCAGAGAGACTGAAACTCAAAAAAAGAACTAAATGAAAATTCTGGAATTGAAGAACTCGATAAAGGAGATGAAAAACACATTAGAAGGAAATGGAAATAAGCAGACTGCATGGAAGAGAGAATTAGTGAGCCCGGAGACATGAAAGCAGAAACGATACAAGGAGAAGAGGAAAAGAAACAAGATCTAAAAAGAAAAAAATGGAGAGATTCTGTGAGAACTGTCCTACACTTTTAGGAGGGGCAATGTTGTGGTGATGGGTATCCCAGAGGGAGAAGGGAGCAGAGAGATTTTTAAGGGAAAAATAGCTGAGAATGTCCCAAACCTCAAAAGGAACGGGGTACACAAGTCTATAAAGCCAAGAGAACACTTAGTTACTTCACTGCAAAAAGACTGTCTCCAAGACACACTGTATTAAAACTGTGCAAAGTCAGTGACAAAAAGAAATTTTAAAGGCAGCCAGGGGAAAAAAGATGGTCACCTACAAAGGAATCCTCAGTAGGCTACCAGCAGATTTCTCAGGAGAAACCACAAGGCAGACAGAGTGGAATGGCATACTCAAAATATTGAAAGATAGTAAAACTGGCAGCCAATTTTATCCAGCAAAGGAGAAGTAAAGACGTTCCCAGAGAAACAAAAAGCTGAGAGACTTCATGCTAACTAGATATGCCTTATAAGAAATCCTGAAGAGGTGCTTTTTGACTATGGCAATAAACAGAACCAGAAAATAGCAACTTCTGTATCAGGATAGGTTGTTAAACAAATACAGCATAAAGAGGAGAAACTGTAAAATAACTGTAACTGTCTCCGTGTAAAGGAACTCACAATATTAAGAGGGATAATTTGGGACACCCCTTCATGGATCACAGCCTTGTCCTGGCAAAGGGGCTTGCATAACTCAATGAAGCTCTGAGCCATGCCATGGGGCCACCCAAGATGGACAGGTCATAGCAGAGAGTTCTGGAAAAACATGGTCCACTGGAGGAGGAAATGGCAAATCATTCCATTATTCTTGCCAGGAGAACCCCATGAACAGTGTGAAAATGCAAAAAGACATGACACTGGAAGATGTGTCCCCCAGGTTGACAGGTATCCAGTGTGCTCCTGGGGAAGAGTGGAGGGCAATTACCAATAGCCCCAGAAAGAATGAAGCTGCTGGACCAAAGCAAAAATGATGCTCAGTTGTGGATGTGTCTGGTGGTGAAAGTAAAGTCTGATGCTGTAAAGAACACTATTGCATAAAAACCTGGGATGTTAGGTCCATAAGTCAAGATAAATTGGATGTGGTCAAGCAGGAGATGGCAAGAGTGAACATCAACATCTTAGAAATCAGTGAAATAAAATGGATGAGAATGGGTAAATTAAATTCAGATAACTACTATATATACTACTGTGGGCAAGAATACCTTAAAAGAAATGGAGTAGCCCATATAGTCAATAAGAGTTTGAAATGCAGTACTTGGGTGCTGTCTCAAAATGACAGAATGATCTCAGTTCATTTCCAAGGCAAACCATTTAGCAACACAGTAATCCAAGTCTGTGCCTCAACCACTGATACCAAAGAATACGAAGTTGAACGGTTCTATGAAGACATACAAGACCTTCTAGAACTAACACCAAAAAAAAGATGTCCTTTTCATCATAGGGTGTTGGGGTGCAAAAGTAGAAAGTCAGGAGATACCTGGAGTAACAGACAAGTTTGACTTTGGAGTACAAAATGAAGCATGGCAAAGGCTAACAGAGTTTTGCCAAGAGAACACACTGGTCATAGCAAACACCCTCCTCCAACACTACAAGAGATGACTCTACACATGCACATCACCAAATGGTCAATACTGAATTCAGGTTGATTATATTCTTTGCAGCTGAAAATGGAGAAGCTCTTACAGTAAGCAAGACCTAGAGCTGACTGTGGCTCAGAGCTTAAGCTCCTTATTGCAAAATTCAGACTTAAATTGAAGAGAGTAGGAAAAACCACTAGACCATTCAGGTATGGCCTCAATCAAATCCAATTATATTCTTTGCAGCTGAAATGGAGAAGCTCTTACAGTAAGCAAGACCTAGAGCTGACTGTGGCTCAGAGCTTAAGCTCCTTATTGCAAAATTCAGACTTAAATTGAAGAGAGTAGGAAAAACCACTAGACCATTCAGGTATGGCCTCAATCAAATCCCTTATTATTATACAGCAGAAGTGAGAAACAGGCAAGTTTGGCCTTGGTGTTCTTCATAGAACTGTTCGACTTCAGATTCTTTGGGCTTTGGGATTAGATCTGATAGACAGACTGCCTGAAGAACTATGGACAGAGGTTCATAACACTCTACAGGAGAGTGATCAAAACCATCCCAAAGAAAAAGAAACGCAAGAAGGCAAAGTGGTTTTATGAAGAGCCTTTACAAACAGCTGAGGAAAGAACAAAAGCAAAAAGCAAGGGAGAAAGGCAAAGATACACCTAACTGAATGCAAAGTTCCAGAGAATAGCAAGGAGAATTCAAGACCTTCTTCAATGAACAACACAAAGAACCAGAGGAAAACAATAGAATGGGAAAGACTAGAGATCTTTTTAAGAAAACTGGAGATACCAAGGGAACATTTCATGCAAAGAGGGGCGCAATAAAGGACAGAAACGGCAAGGACCTAACAGAGGCAGAAGAGATTAAGAAGGGGTAGCAAGAAAACACAGAACTGTACAAAAAAAGTCTTAATGACCCAGATAACGACGATGGTGTGGTCACTCACCTAGAGCCAGACATCCTAGAGTGTGAAGTCAAGGGGCCTTAAGAAGCATTACTACCAGTAAAGCTAGTGTTGGTGATAGAATTCCAGCTCAGCTATTTCAAATCCTAAAAGATGATGCTTTTAAAGTGTTGGACTCAATATGTCAACAAATTTGGAAAACTCAGCAGTGACTACAGAACTGGAAAAGGTCAGTTTCATCCAGATTCCAAAGAAGGGCAATGTCAAAGAATGTTCAAACTACTATACAATTGCACTCATTTTGCATGATAGTAAGTTTATGGTCAAATTCCTTCAAGCCAAGTTTCAGCAGTACATAGTCAGGAATTTCCAGATGTACAAGCTGGATTTAGAAAGGCAGAGGAGCCAGAAATCAAATTGCCAACAATTGGATCAGAGAAAGCAAGGGAATTCCAGAAAAACATCTACTTCTGCTTTATTGACTATGTTAAAGCCTTTCACTATGTGGACCACAACAAACTGTTAAAATTCTTAAAGAGATGGAAATACCAAGCTCATTAGCTGCCTCCTGAGAAACCTGTACACAGGTCAAGAAGCAACAGTTAGAACCTTATGTGGAACAACTGACTGGTTCTGAATAGGGAAAAGAATATGACGAGGCTGTATACTGTTACCCTGTTTATTTAACTTGTGTGCAGAGTACATCATATGAAATGCCAGGATGAATCACAAGGCGGAATCAAGATTGCCAGGAATATCAAGAACTTTATATGCAGATGACTCCACTCTAATGGCATAAGTGAAGACTAACTAAAGAGCCTCTTGATGAAAGTGAAAGACGAGAGTGAAAGAGTTGCCTTGAAACTCAACATTCAAAAAACTAAGATCATGGCATTTGTTCCCACCACTTCATGGTAATTAAAGGGGAAAAGGTGGAAACAGTGACAGAGTTTCTTTCGGGGGCTCCAAAATCACTGTGGAAGGTGACTGCAGCCATGAAATTTAATAAGATGCTCCTTGCAAGCAAAGTTATGACCAACCTAGACAGCATATTAAAAAGCAGAGACATCAGTTTGCTGACAAAGGTCTCTACAGTCAAAGCTATGGTTTTCCTAGTAGTCATGTATGGATGTGACAGTTGAACCATCAAGAAGGCTGAGCACCAAATAATTGATACTTTCAAACTATGATGATGGACAAGACTCTTGAGAGTCCCTTGGAAAGCAAGGAGATCAAACCAGTCAATCCTAACAGAAATTGACCCTAAATATTCATTGGAAGGACTACTGTTAATGCTGAAGTTCTAATACTTTGGCCACCTGATGTGAAGTGCCAACTCAGTGGAAAAGATCCTGGTATTGGGAAAGACTGAAGGCCAAGAAGGGGGCAGGCAGAAGATGAGATGGTTAAATAACATCACGGATTCAAAGGACATGAATTTGAGCAAACTCCGGGAGATAGTGAAGGACAGGGAAGTCTGGTATGCTGTAATCCATGGGGTTGCAAAGAGTCAGACATGACTTAGCAACTGAACACAGTTTAAGACAACAAAAACATAAAAGAGGAAGAGAAAAAGAATGGAATGGTATAGGCAAATGAAGACAGGATGCAAATAGAAGAAAATGAATTACTTTACATTTCAGACATTTCATACAACTTTCATTGTAATCACAAAACATAAATGTAGAGCAGAAACACAAACACAAAAAAGGAGAAACTCAGAAAAACATCTTAGATAACCACCCAAACTAAAATGGCAGACAAATATAAAGAGAAAGCAACATGGAGATATAGGGCAATGAGAAACAAAAGGTTAAAATGGCAGTACTAAGTCCTCATTTATTAATTACCCCATATGTAAATGAAGTGAATCCACCAGTCAAAAGACACAGTGGTTGGATGGATTAAAAATAAGACCCAAGTATATACTGCCTGCAAGAGACTCACTTCAGCTCTAAAGACAAACACAGGCTCAAAGTGAAGGAATGAAAGATAACACTCAAAACAAAATCAGTCAAAAGAAACCAGGTGTAGTCATACTCCCATCAGCTAAATTAGTCTTCAAGCCAAAAGTGGCAAGAAGAGACAAAGATGGACAGTATATAATGATAAAAGAAACAATTCATCAAGAAAACATAATGGATATGTGTGTGTGTGTATCCTAGCATAGAAGCACCAGAAAACATAATTAACAAACCTAAAAACTATTGCGTTGCTGACAGCAACACGATAATAGTAGGAGGCTTTAACACTGCACTTACATCAGTGGGTAGATCATCCAGACAGAAAGTCAACAAGGAAATAGCAGCCTGAAGTGAACTATTAGACCAGATGAACTTTATAAACTTATACACACGATTCCATCCAAATGTAGCGGAATGCACACTCTTTGAGTGCACACGAACATTCACAAAGAGAGAGCATATGTTGGGACACAAAACAAGTCTCAGTTAAGAATACTGAAATCATAACAAGCATCTTTTCTGATCAGAATGGTATGAAACTAGAAGTCAACTATAAGCAGCAAGCTGGAAATGACAAATATGTGGACATTTCAGAACATGCTACTAGATAACTCTTGGGTCAATGAGGAAAGCAAGGGAGAAATTTTAAAATACCTGAAGACAAATGAAGATGAAAGTACCAAAATCTATGGGAGGCAGTAAAATAGTACTAGAAGGGAATTTTATAGCATATAAATCTGCCTCAAGAAACAAGAAATATTCAAACAATCTAACCTTATACCTAAGTGAACTAGAAAAAGAACAGATAAAGTCCAGAGTGAGCAGAAATAAGGAGACAGTGAAGATCATAGTGGAAATAAATAAAATACAGACTTTAAAGACAATAGATGAGATCAAGGAAACTAAGAGCTGATTCTTTGAAAATGTAAAAAAAAAAAAAGAAAGAAAGAAAGAAAAGAAAGCAAACCGTTAGCTAGACTCACTAAGAAAAAAAGAGAAAAGGCTCAGATAATAAAACTCAAGAATGAAAGAGAAGAAATTGCAAAGAATACAACAGAAATATAAAGTATTATAAGTGAATACTCTGAATAGCTGTATGTCAATACATTGGATAACCTAGAAGAAACAGATGAATTCTTGGAATCATATAACTTTCAAAGACTGGATCATGAAGAAACAGAAACTATGAGTCGGCCAATCACTAGGAAAGAGACTGAACCAGTCATCAAGAAAACAAAACTCCAAAACCAAATGGCTTCGCAGGAGAATTCTACCAAAAATTCAAAGAAGATTTAATACTTGCGCTTCTCAAATTTTTCCCAAGAAGCTTGAAGAGGAAGGAATGCTGCACAACTTAATAATAATGAAGTCAACATTACCCTGTTCCCAAAACCAAAAAGAGAAACAAACAAAAATGAAAATTATAGACCAGTATCTTATTGGCATAGATGCAAAAAAATCTCAACAAAATATTAGCAAACTAACTACATCAAAAGGATCATAAATCATGATCAAGTGGGATTTATTCTAAGGATACAAGAATGGTTCAAAATCTGCAAATCAATCAGCATGATACACCGCCAAAAATCCACCTGAAACACAGGAGACCTGGGTTTGATCCCTGGGTTGGGAAGATCCCCTGGGGTCGCAAAGAGTCAGACACGACTGACAGACTAAGGGAATTTACTAAGGGACAAATTTAAGGTCAAGTTGGTTGACAGTGTTAAATCTTACATATTCTTTCCTTTTTCAAATTTAGAAACATTTCAGTTGCTATTTCTTCAAATATCTTTTCTTCTATCCCCTGCTCCCACCTTTCATTCTGTTTTCATGACTCGTGTGTGTGTATTGGTGTTTTTCCTTTTGTTTCCTTTGGGAGGTTTCTACTATTTATTAATTTTTTATCCTGCAGTGTCTTATATTAATCTCACCTAGTTTATTTTCATCTCAGACACTGTATTTCATCAGTGAGCTCACTGTGTTCTACTTAGCATGTTCAACCTTTCCCCTACCTTTTTGAACATCTTAACTTTTTATGTTTTAATATTCTTGTTCTATACTTCTATCGTCTGTGCCATTTCTGCTGACTGAGTATGGGATTATAATTTCCTGCTTCTTTGCTCAACTGGTCATTTTTGTATTTGAGGCATTTAAAAGTTGGTTGCTAGGTACTAGAAAAAAACATGTGTTCAGTTATTTATAATAGCTTGTATTTATATATACTTTTACATACATACACACGTTTATAAAATAAATGTCTATAAAAATATTTTACATACATATATACACACACATATGGGCTTCCCTGGTGGCTCAGGCAATAAGGCACCTGCCTGCAGTGCCGCAGACTTGGGTTCAATCCCTGGGTCAGGAAGATCCCCTGGGTCAGGAAATGACACCTCACTCCAGTATTCTCACCTGGAAAATTCCATGGACGGAGGAGCCTGGTAGGATACGGTCCACGTGATCACAAAGAGTCAGACACGATTGAGCAACTTCACACACAAAAAACAAAAAAATACACACCCATATGTAACTATACACACATGGGTGTGTATGTAATTGTGTGTTTGTAGGTTATATAAGTAATTCACTATTAGCTTTTTTTCTGGGATACAATTAAGCTACTTAGAGACTTGCTCTTTTCCAGGCTTACCTTGAGGCATGTAGGCAAAACCAGCCCAGGCTTCCTTTTAGTGCTTGTTTGGCCTCACGGTGGGCCAGCGGCCCTGCGAGCACTCTCCCGGGTGCCCCGCTGTCGCCCGCTGCACCCTGGCTGTGGGGCATGTGGCCCGGCCAGCCCCGGAGCCTCCAGGGACTGACCCGCCTCTTTCCAGTGGCTTCTGGCCTGGCCTCGGGGAGTCTCAGCAGCATCTGCTGAGCAGGGGCGAGCACTCTGCAGACAGCCCTGCTCCCGCTCCCCAGGGTGATGCCCCATGACTTCCAGGTGTCTTTCCTCCCTGAATTCTCCACTCTGGTCCTCAGCTCAGAGGCAGCAGAGCTGTGTGCATTCCCCTCCCCCGCGTGCACCCTTGAAACACGCTTCAAGCACGAATCTGGGACTCACACAACTGTCTCTCTTCTTGGAGATGTGTCCTGTGCACCTCTTTTCCAGTGTCTGGAAACTACTTTTTCAAATGTTTTGTCTGGTTTTTATGGCAACAGAGAAAACTCAGCCCTTGCGGCTTTAGCCGTATGTCTGTAGGTGGTGAACACACGCCGGGCCAGCTGGTGCTTCTGACTGGGAGGGACTAGACCCCCTGCCCTCTTTCATCTGTGGAAGCCAGAAGATCCTGCCCTGTGGAGGGGTACAACCAGCGTTCATTTGCACTTCATTTTTTACCCAACTGACCAGAATAGACAGTCCTACTCCCGTGACTTTTGTAAGACTCCTAGAGTCTCAAAAGCTTCTGAAAAACATTTTTAAAGCTAACATTTCAATTTCACTGACAAAAAGAAAGGGTACATACTCGAGGCATAAATACCTGGAAGCGAAAAAAACCGTTGGAAGCAACGTTTAGGATGCCTGCTCTGCTTTCAGGGGGTGGGTCCTCACTCCGAGGTTCACAGCAGGTTGAGGCGATGCCCAGGGCTCGGCCTGATCACCGAGTGCTTCCTGGTGCTGCTGTGATCACTTCCTTTGGAGACCTCACCGAGCAAGGCCTGGCAAAGTGGGGAGGGGTCTGAACTGCCCCCAACCCACACCCCACATTCCAGTAGGGTCAGGACATGGCCTTGCAGCAAAGCAGTGTGTAGCTTCCCTCTGGCTGTCACCTCTGCCTGAGCGGTGGACTCTGCCTCCTAACTGCTGTTAAGAGCCTGCAGGATATTCCCAAGCTAAGGAAATCGAGAAAACACGGAATCCTCCAGTGGTCATGATGATGAATGTGTTAGTAAGGGAAAATGAAGGGGAACAGATCAAAGTGGCATCATATAATGACTTCAGTACAACTGGGATCCTGTTTTTTTTTTTTTTTAATGAGAATGAGGAAATAAAAACAGTACCTTGAAGCCATGTGAGAAATACACCAGGAGCTTCAGCCTGCTTGAGAAGAGCAGATGCTGAATCAGGAAAAGATGAAGATTACTGAAAAGACATTTAGAAAACCAGAAACCTTTTAACTCTTACTCTTGAGCTGACCGAGTAGAAATCACCCTTTTGTGTTCATTTGAACCTTTGGCTTTTGGGGGACCCATGGCTGTTGAGCTACATCCGAGGAAGGCTTCAGACTTGTCAGCAAAGTGGGGTGAAATGCAGGGGGCCTATGCCACCTCCTCTCATCGCATTAATAATATTTACAATGGAGTTTACATTTATGTATTTTAGGGTCCTTTGAACGGAGCTGTGCAGTTAGTGGGGTCTTTCTGTTCCCTGGTTTCACATCAGACATGAGGGGAGAGGGCGTCACGCCTCTCGTGGATGAGGAAATGGGCGTTTCAGAATCAAGAGAGGCTGAGTGGCTGGGCCAGTTCCAGCCACAAGGAGCCACAGGAAACGGAGGCCGCTGACTCCACATTCTCCCAGGTCACGCTGTCCCTGCGGGACTGGTGGGTACACCGGGCCGGTCCTGGGATGACTATCATTTGCAATCATCTCCTTGTTCTGCCCCACTCAGGCCCTCTACCCCGCCTGAGTCTGTAGGTGGCACAGTGGTGTCTCCCCAAAAGGCAGCGGGGCTAGAAGCACAGGTTGGGCCAGGCCGGCACTTGCAGAGGTTGAGAGGATGCCGCCGGGTGTTCCCACGGCTCCCCCACAGCACGACTGCAGTCATCCCATACTTGACTGACTAACCTTTTGCAAAAGGCAGCATAAATCAATTCAGTTCGTGTAAGGAAGGGCAAAAACTTGCTAAGAAAACACTCCTGGAGATTGGTCCTCCAAACTGTAGAAGGTGCCTGGCTTTACAGCCAGCTTAGGCATGAGGAGCAGAGGTCGGGCGTCAGACATCTAACAGTCATGATGTCTGTGACGGCTGCCTGCAGACACGCCTTATGGCACACTTAACGGCTGAGCCTTTAATACTGACTTTGTTAAACTACAGATTAGATAGTAATGACTTTTCATTAAGGCCAAACCACTTAAGGAAATTGACACTAATTTGTTTCCCTGAAAAATGAAACACAGAAACCAAATTTATCAATGGCCTGATATCTCCTGAACTGACTTACAGCCCCGACCCCCCTTCAGATGGAAATGACTATTATAGAGGATTCATTTCTCAGCTACTGACTTGATTATATTGCTCATCTTCTGACCACAAGGGCCATCAGAGCAGTGCTGGCCTGGGTAGGGACACAGGGAGGTAACAGAGGGCACACAGGGTAGGGACACCCCAGGGACGGGCAGTCTGTGTGGTTTTCAGCTGCGTTCGGGCCTCAGTCATTCCCACAGGGTGAAAGTGGAGGTATAATGACCTCTATGAATTGCACCCTCTGTCTTATCAACAGACCAGACTTCATACTTTATGGTTGGCCCTCCCCAACTCCGGCACAGACTCTGATCGGGGCAGCAGACTCTGGTGCAGTGGCAGGCTGTCCTTCTGAGACTGTCACGCAGGTAATGCTCTGGTTCACTCTGTGAACCAGGACTTGGCTCAAAATAGGTACTAAAAACACAAGCTCTGACATGACCAAAATCTTATATATAATGTATATATTTTTTAAGTACACCAAGATCTTAAACTTTTTTTTAACTTTTCTTACAAAGGATTTGCTGTAAGCCTTCAGGTCATCTTGTCCAACCCCAAAGCTGTATTCAAGCGCCGTGGGTCCCAGCCCGGGATGCAGGAATCTGACTTTTTGAGGCAGATCACGACCGTTGAAGAACTGGAACCAAAAGCAAATAACTGCACCAAGGTACTCCCTTCACTTGTGCCACCTTCCCCCACCCTGCCCTTGCTGTATGCCCGCCTGAGCATGCCTACCCACCAGGTCTCCTCCCCAGGTCCTCGTGTGGCACACTCGGACGGAGAAGGTGAACCTCGCCAACGAGCCCAAGTACCACCTGGACACCGTGACGATTGAGGTGTGATGGGGCTGCCCTGCGCCTCGGCGTGGGAGGCGGCGGGCGCAGGCTCGGCTCCAGTCTCCCTTTGTTCTGCATGCTCCCCTATGTCCTGGACAGTCTCTACGGTACAGCTGAGGGCACGCAGGGTACCACTCCGAGAATCTTACTCCCCCCCTCCTCCCCGTCTGGCCTTATAATTCGTTAGAACTGAACAGGTTTTTGAAACAGATGACAAGTATTTGTCAACAATATGTTCCCAATTCGTGACTTTGCAACGTGAAGTAATTTTTGTCAGGTTGGTGGCAGTATACGTCACAGGAAATAAAACCCACAAAAAAAGGTCTATGGATTCATCTGTTTAATACAGGGATATGACATCTGTCAGTACTAGGCACCATAAAATGTAAACACAATCACTGTCATAAACCTGGATACACCTTCAAGGACTGAGTGGCTTGTGTAGTTACCCTGTCTGCGTCTAGTGCGGAGAAACGTCTCTTGCTAGCACTATGTATACATAGGAAAAGATCCCAATTCCAAGGAAGGCAGGTAAAATCTGACTCTTCAAACATGTGTTAAACTAAGTTGTGTCATAAATCCAGGTTTATCTTCCTTTCACTAACCACGTTCCCTGGTAAGCACATCATAACAACAGCACAGTGAGGTGAATGTGACATAAAAGAGTCTGGATACACTAGAAAACAGTGCTTGGGGATACACTGACATTCTATTTATATGATTAAACATTTGATCATACAGTACCTTCCTACAGGATTACTGGCTAATCTGGGGGTGGGGCTCATACTGTTAGAGGTATTACTAACATGATAACTACTTCCCTTATATGCAAACATGAGAGCTATAATTTCTTCGAGAGGGAAACTGATTATGCACGTTGACTGAGCAGCTTCCCAGAGACTGTGTCTGCGAAATCCTGGGAATTGTGAGCAAAGCTGCCCTCGACATGGAACGGTTTCTCAATCTGCTTTTCACCACAGCAAATTCAATCAGTAAAGACCAACACGGTCAATCAGGTAAGTCTTAATATGAACAAATGGGGGAAAAGAAAAAAACATGTATGTACATGAATGGACAGGGGAACTGGGTGTGTCTGAGCAGGAATGCCAGCGGGGGCTCACTTCCACAGCTGCGTGCTGAGCGTCTGCCCCGACGAGCCCCCGGACCAGCCCGCGGCCCCCGCTGAGGTGCTTGGCGTCTGCCCGAAGCCCGCCGCCGAGGCCGCGCCGCCCAGGCTCAGGCCAGCATCTGCTGGTTCACCTGCAAACACAGAAAAGCGCCTTCACGTCAGTCCTCGTTTCTTCAGCCGCCGCTGCACACTGTTCACGGCCAGCCTGTTTTACCAGAGGCAGCCGGCACAGAAGCTGGCACAGTCAGAATCAGAAGTGTAATAACCATTCTAAGCACTTTTCATCCACGTGAAAAGCAATCCAAGCCCTGGGGTGAAAGCAGATGGCCACACAATGCTTTCTCTTGGCCTCCATTTCCTTCCACGTGTTAGCCCTGCCCATCAAGTAATCTCAAATCAGCTTCTATTTACTCACTTTCTGGACTCAATTTCTCATCCCCCAAAGATGAACCACAAGTGAAAAAAGTACCAAGGCAATCTTTGAGTTCATATCTGGATACACTACTCCAACTTTCAACTATATTAGAATAGAGTGCTTTAACTACTAAAGACTAAGGGAATGTTTAAAATACTCCAAAATTAGGAATTGTATATGATGGCAACTGTTCTGTTACTCAAGTCTTAAATACCTCAATATACTTTCTAAATATTAAAAAGTCATAAAACATATTTTTTCTGCTTAGCCAACTATATAAATATCTAAAATTAATTTACATTATGTGACAAAAGGTGTAGGACTACATGTACTTTTCTTCCAGACTGGAATCATATGTGTACATAACAAGCTCCTGCGCTCAGTCGTGTCTGACTCTTTGCAGCCCCAGGGACAGTAGCCCACTGGACTCCTCTCTCCATGGGATTCTCCAGGTGAGAATACTGGAGTGGGTTGCCATGCCCTCCTCCTATGGATCTTCCTATCCCAGGAACTGAAGCTCCGTCTCCTGCACTGGCAGGTGGATTCTTTACCACGAGGACCACCAGGGCAGCTCCAGCCTCCTGAGCCTTCCCCTCTCACTTCTAAGACTGATGCGGAGTGATGGAAAGGCAAGGAGATTTACCAGAAAGTGAGATGGCTGGACGGCATCACCAACTCTATGGACGTGAGTCTGAGTGAACTCCAGGAGTTGGTGATGGACAGGGAGGCCTGGCGTGCTGCAATTCACGGGGTCGCAAAGAGTTGGACACGACTGAGCGACTGAACTGAACAGTGGATTCAAAACCTGTGTTCAGGGTTGAATTGTATTAATAAATAAAGTTCATTTGTCTACAGTTCCTCAAAGACAGTAATATTAACCATGTCACCAATGAGGCATCGTGGAGGGGCAAGTCACTTCTTTCCAGGTGCTAAACGATGTTTTAACCCCCCTGTCATGGTCCACAGACCCCACCAGGGAGCGCTGGAGCAGAGCGTCCCCTTTGGCACATCCAGAAATAAGGCAGGTAAGCCCCCCACCATAAGGCAGGTAAGCCCCCCACCCTCGCCGCCGGGGTACAGCAGCCACCTAAACTGAGCAGGGTCTGCGCCAGCATTCTGGCCACACAAAGGCTCTTACTGACATTTGGTATTTACAGTTTTTGAAATGCCCAGACAGCAGAGATCAATGTCATATAAACACTCCTTTAAACAGTGATAGTAAAAATTACTCGGAACATTCATGGGTATACAGTGATTTTGCTAATGTTAATTAAAAATCACTATATACAGTCCTATTCTCTGAATGCTCTGAGAACAGAAATCAAGGGCAGCCAAATACCAGAGGAATATCAAACAGGAGGCATACAATGAAGGGTGGGAGATGAACCTACATCTGAGGTCTCTGTCTATGGAGCCAGAGAGAAGTCAGAATGGATTTGAAAGAGGAAACACTAAAATGCCACCTCCTGGCTCTGAACTAACAGACAGAAATGGGATCTCGTAACGTGAGATATAGGACACAAATAAGAACTTGTTCATATCTTACAGGAATTCCTAAACTAGTAGGTATTCTTTTTAAACATAAATGTGATTATAAGAAATACAACTCTACAAACATATTTGAACAAAAAGATTCCTTATACATCCATGTGCAGTAGCCATGGAGAACAGCCTAGATCTCTCAGAAATAGTGCTGTGAGAATGCAAGGCTGGGTTTGTTTGTTTGTTTATTTCCCTAATTTGTGAAAGTTACCAAGAACCCTTGAAATTATTAGTGAAAATAGACTGGTCTAAGTTCTTGACATAAACCCCCTCTCAGGGGGCTGGGTTAAGGCTCAGCACGCTAATTTCAAAAAATGCCCAAGATAACGTCTAGCTGTTACACAAGCAAATATGGACACTCAACAGTTACAGCTGCGCTGGAATCAGAAATGAAAAACTATGCCACATTCTGTACACAATGTTCTAAATACAGGAGCAATGGCAGCTCATTTGTCTATCTGATGATACAGTTTTGACCTTTTATAACATTAGAAAGTAAAGTAAAATAGCTCAATCGTGTCCGACTCTTTGCAACCCCATGGACTGTAGCCTACCAGGCTCCTCCCTCAATGGGGTTCTCCAGGCAAGAATACTGGAGTGGGTTGCCATTTCCTTCTCTAGGGGATCTTTCCAACCCAGGGATCGAACCCAGGTCTCCCACATTGCAGGCAGACAATTTAACCTCTGAGCCACCAGGGAAGCCCAACATTATCCCTACTCCATTTTTTCTGCCAGATTGTTACGAGTTAAAAACAAACAAATCCATTGAGCAGACAGACCTGGTCTGACTCTGGAGAGGCTGGGGGATAGGTGCCTACCTGGGGGAGGTTCCACGGGCTCTGCGGAGCTGGCTGCAGGCCAAATTTCCCCTGGGCTGCGCCCAAGTGAGCGACCATCCCTGGGGGCCCAACCATGCCCTGTGGCAGCGGCATCACGGCAGTCTGTGCGCTGCCCATGAAGCCATTGGGCACCGGCACGCCCACCATCATGCCTGCGCTCGGCCCCAGCGAGCTGCCCACCAGGCCGGGAGCTGTGGGCACAGGCACGCCCATGGACGGGAAGCCTGGAAATGCAGCCGGTGCTTGTGAGGTAAACGGTAGATTCGTGGGTCCCATAAACACACCTGCAACAGAAGAACCAAGCAAAGAAAACACATGAGACCACAGAGATACTGCACACTGCTGCCCTCACTGAGCACAGACAAAGGATGAGGATGACCACCTCTAAACTGCCCATGGCAAAAACTTTAATTCCCGTCTGGGGGCTCCTGCAGCTCAGGCCAGCTCACACCTACACCCTCAGAGCCGGCTGCTTCCAGAAAGCAGACACCTCAGCCACAAGCCTGAGCAAATCAGAGTGGATGAATCCTGTGCAGCAGCCACATAACACGCCCACTGTGAAGACCAGACGACCCAGCAGGGGCTGCTGCTGCTCTGCACGCTCATCTCTCAGGACCAGATAAACAGTCAGAGCTGACAGCGTCCGGTTTTAATGGAAGCAGCTGGGACGTCATATAATTTCAGTTCGCATGTGAAATGCAGCCTGTTATTCCAGAGGAAATGACAGATTAAAACTGCAAACAGTAAATCTTATCATGCTAGTATTTCTTTATAATTATATTTTAAAAAAATCTTTGAGTTCTTTTGTGTTATCTCAGACTTACTGCTTAACTTACAGAAAAAATACCACACTGAACAATTATAAGCTTCATGAAAATCAAGCTTAAATAATTTTTCAAAGATAATCCATTTTCTGTAAGGCTTGTGAAACAATATTAAGTAATATGACACCAAGCTGTTAATCCCAAATGAACAGTTTTGCGAATCCTGTATATGCTTTCTATCCCAATGCTCCTTTCATGTCAGCTTTGTAGCTGTGCAAACTGCAGCCACAGAAGCACCCATCACACAGGAAAACAGGGAAGAAGTATCATTGACATTCTAAACCGCAACAGCTGCACCGAAGGCAGGTTTCTGATGAATTACCAGGAGCACCCTGCTGCTGGACAGCCCCGGTGCCATACAGAGACAAGATGGAGTCTTTGGAGAGCTGCTTCTTGGCCACCTCTTCTGACTTGGCAGCTTGCTCAGTGAACAGATCCAGATCCCCAGATGTCACTGCAGACAGAGTGGCAGCTGCTGGTGCAGAGGACGTCCCCTGAGACAGATACCAAAACAGGCTGTTGAATTCCACATCACAAATGAGAGCTCACCCATTCCTTGGAATCCAAGTGAAGCTGTGAAATTAGAAACTAAACAACCGCAGAAGGTAAGATGGTGACACTGAAGAGAATCAGTCCCAAGCCCACACAAGACCACCAACCAGGAGAAAGGGATGACATTTCCTGTTTTGAATCTGTAAATGTAGATGAAGTGGACAGACCCTCTGATGCAGAACTTTGCCCATCACATCCTGACCACAGTGGCTTCAACAACAGGCACATGGTATGGCCCAAGGACCAGGATTCCTGGGAGATGTTTGGGCATCTCCTGCAGCAATTACTGCTTCAAAGGAATGGATATCCCTTAAAATAAAGAACATTTCTATAGCTATAGCAGACTGCAAGACCATCCTGTAATGACTGATTTTGTCACCTCTGGGGGAAAAAAAAATTTTGTTCTTCAAAAGCAACATCATGATACTTTTATGAACCTAATCTAATCCATTTTAACCACAACATTAGTGTTTCCAGACTACCCAGAAATGAGGAACAGCAAATGTGCAACCACCAACATTCTCCCTGACACTTTGCATCCTGCTGTGGACAGAAGTAAAGTGAAGTCGCTCAGTCATGTCCGACTCTTTGTGACCTCATGAACTGTAGCTCCTCCATCCATGGGATTTTCCAGGCAAGAGTACTGGAGTGGGTTGCCATTTCCTTCTCCAGAAGATCTTCCCAACCCAGGGATCGAATCCAGGTCTCCCGCATTGTAGGCAGACGCTTTACCATCTGAGCCACCAGGGAAGTCTTGCTATGAACAGGAGTAAGTACAAATAAACAGAAATAAACATGTGGACATTTAACATAAAACAAAAATTTTCACTTAATCTCCTATATCTTGCACACACACATGGTATTACACAGCCACAACTGATACATCATTTTAATGATCTATACGGTCATTAAATACTTTATCACATTTGTATATAAGGAATTGACTTAGATATGAAGAGTTTCAAAGAAATCTATGAAGGCTAGTAAAAACTGGATACGTCTTCTCAAATTATAAAATAAGGTGAGCAGCAAATAGAAGTCAAATCATATCTTGATTTGGCTTGAATTTTTAAAAAAATCAAACATTTAATGTCTTCGCTAAAAAACCTTCCAATAAACTACCATCCATGCTCACAAGCTAACTTAAGGAGAACAGTATTTTCAATCTATTATTAACAAATTAAGCAAGAATTTTAAGATAGGAAAAAAAGCCATATATCTTTGCAAAAGATCTGAAATGCGTAAGAAATCAGACATGATGGGATTCAAATATAACAGTGGGCTTGAATCAAATACATCTGCAGCACCAATGCAGCAGCAGAAGGCAGGGCTGAGAGGGGCCTCACGGCTCCCACAGGCCCTAGACTGTCGCTCCACCTTCTCACGCTCTCCCTGGGGCCTGGGAGGGGAAGGGGGGGGTTGTTTTTCAAAAGCAACGTCATGATATTTTTATGAGTCTAATCTAATCCACTAGATCTTCCATCTTAGTTTCTGTTCAATCTGAGAACCTGCCCCAAACCCTGAGGTCTATTCCCCAAGGAGGGCACACAGGTGTGAGAACACCCGAAGTGCTGGGGAGGCCACAACTGCGTCTCACACTGCAGCAGCCTCCTGCTCCAGGCACAGATGCTTCTTCTGATGAACGCCTGCTTCCGCGTGGACACAGGCTAAGCACAGCCGCACCAAGCAGCCTGGCTGGTAAGCGTTCCCACCGCTGTTTGCTTGAGGGGTTCCACGAGCTGGCATGACCACGCCAAGGTAAAGAAGGACAAGGCTGACCATCAGCATGCACCTCTGGAGGCCGCAGGACCCCACCACGGTGCCTGGGGTCTAGACGCTGTGGGGACGTGTATATTACAGACAGGGCAGGTGAGGGGCGGCTTCCACATGTCTCTTCTAGGGACACTGGAATGATTCCCCTCAACCTGCAATACACGTGGACTCTCGGGTCAGCTAAGGGCCCCCAGCCCCTTGGGGAAGACCCCACAGCCAGATGGACAGCTGACAGGAATCCAGCCCAGTGCATATTCACAGAATGGAAACTGACTAGAATTCGTACCACACCTGGAAAATCGGGACTGAAAAAAGATGGGGTTCAGAACCTACCAAATTAGGAGTCTATGTACAGCGTATGCATAAAACATGTGCTTGAACTCACCTCTCCCTCCCCAGATATTTAAAGACATCATTTTGAAACCATGTCTGGATTAGTCTTCACATGTAGTTTGGAGGAAGATGATTCTGTGTAGCAAATTATTTTAGATGACTCAATAAAATGGACATAACTTTGGTCCAAAAACAGTATTCCAGAAAAAGAATTAGGTGTGGCTTTAACAACCCACCCCGTTTCCTCCAGCTACAGAGGGAGACAGCCTGAGACTGAGGGCCAGGGCTCACACCGCCCACCCCGGGGCACAGAGGAGCTGTGCCCGCGGCCGGGCTCACACCGCCCACCCCGGGGCAGAGGAGCCGCACCACAGCCGGGCTCACACCGCCCACCCCGGGCAGAGGGGAGCTGTGCCCGCGGCCGGGCTCCCGCCGCCCACCCCGCGCGCCCCGGCGCCCCCCCGCACCCGCGCTCACCCCCCCCACCCCCA